>RJWM01044777.1:0-13113 GCA_004363535.1 Dasyprocta punctata | reverse complement strand
AAAAAAAAAAAAAAAAAAGAGGAGCTGAGCATGGTTTTGAATATCTATAGTGTTAGCTACCATATCAAATCACAGCAGGCTGAAACCTTTATTTTCTAGATTCTCTTTTAATTTATTGCTTACTCTATTTTCTCTGCTGGTGGGAGCAGTGTGGGAAATCCTTAAGCTCACAAATTCAAGATCAGCCTGAACAACATAGTGAACTCTTATCTCAAAAGATACATACATACATACATGCATCCATCCATACATACATACTTGCATTAAAATTTAGTCTATCTTGCAGACCAATAGATTCCAATAAAAATTTTAAAAGAATAAATGTCATGGTTACTATTCTTCCATGCTGGGACAAAATATCTGACACCCAAAATTAAGGAAGGAAAGGTTTATTTAGCTCACAGTGTGTGGAGGTTTCAGTCCATAATCAGCAGGCTCCAAGGCAAGGAGGCATGGCACAGGGGCAGCACTTCCAGGTGGCAGAAGACAGCAAAAGCAGCAAAAGCAAAAGGGGGAGGCAAGCCTCTTTCTCTCCTTTACATTGTAAACAGGCTGCCCACCCACCAGGGCGGGTGTGGTACAACATCTCCCTGCACTCCCCTTGCACAAGACAAGGATGTTTACAAATTAAGGATCCTGGCTCCCTGCTGAGTCTCTTAGTTAAACTTCTAAATTTCTCAAATTGACACAACCATTACAATAAATTATCTACCATTACAATAAATATAAAAAGAAATATGACCTGATAGCTATTTTTAAAATACTTGGATAACTATTTCATTTGTTTTCCCTTTGCTTCCTGCCTCCTGATTCCTATTACTTGTGTTCTGCTAGTCTAAACTACTGACATGCTGTGTTCTAAACAAATGGCTTGCATTTTATTTACAGTAGGTATTTTCTAGAAAATACATAAATAAGTAAAAGTAGGTATATAGTAATGATACTGAAACAAAGCCAAGTCAACATTAATCACTGTGTAATTGCATCTACAATACACAATTTTTGAAATATCATTCATAAGAAAGCAAAAACAATAAAAAAATTTTCACCCATTATTTCCCCTTCCCCCTAACTTGACATTTCTGTTTCACTTCAAAATAAGCATCTTTGAAAGACTTGCCACAAATTATGATTTCTTATTCTCATTCTCTTTTGAATCTCAGTGCGTCTTTTTGACCAATAATGTTCATATCTCCAAACTCGCAATTATATATAGCTTCATGTAGCTTTTGCTATAACCACTGTGCTTGATGCAGATGTTCGCTCCTTGAAATAGCTTCTTCTTTGCCTCAGAGGGTTTATTAGTCCATTTTTATTACTCTCACAAAATGCCTTAAGAGGGCTAACCTTATAAGTCAAAAATGGATTATTTAGGTAATAGCTCTGGAGAGTCAAGGGGATAGAGTTGGCAACAGGCTGGCTCTGGTGAGGACCCAATGGCAGATGGCAGAAATGTGCCCAAGAGCTTGATCACACAATACAGATAGCCAGGTAGTATTTCAGATCCAGGCTCATTCTTGTACATACTTGCTCTCAGGAGAACTACTTTTATGTCTTCTGAACGTGGAGCGCCAGTGACCCAAGGACATTTCACTAGCTCCCACTTCCTAAAGATTCCATTATCTCTCTCCCATTGCCATAAACACATGAACCCTTGGTAGATCATCAATATCTAACATAGCAGAGGTATACTTTGATTTCCTAGGTTCCCTTCCAAGCCATTGCACTACTCTATTTTCTTTGATGGTTCATTTTCTTTCTTCTGCCCTCTAACTTTTGAATGCTCACACATTCGCTCTATCTACAGCTTCCATAACTGATACAATCCTGTATCATGTCTTTAAATATAATCATCTTCTTCTTCTATTTAGATACCAAATTTATATATTGCCCATACTTTTTAAAGTATAGACTTCTGTTAGAATAATTATTTTAATCTCCCATGTGCCATGTCTGCAAACTTGTCACTTAAAATATGTAAAATAACACTTTTAATTATGTTCTCTCGATCACATCCTTCCATAGTTGTCTCTAATAAAAACAGTTTAACTGTTCCTACAGTGGCTCAGGTCAAAAAATTTGAAACATCTCGATCTTTATTTAGTTTTTCATATTCCATATCCAGTCAATCCACAAGTCCTGTTAGATCTTCCCTTAGAATATATCTTAATTGTGATCATTTCTTTCCACTTATATCTAGTCCATTGTAAGGAAAGATATATATACACAGAGAGAGAGATATGGAGATATATATATATATGTTTATATATATAAGATATACATGGAAAGATATATATATATATATATATATATGGAAAGATACATATATATTATAGCCTCTCACTTTTAAAAGCTTACTGTACTATTCTTACTCTTGTGATAATGTGACATGATACAGTGTCTACCTGATGAGAAGATGTGAGATGAATGACATCAACATTGTAACATAAGTTTAGGCTACTATGTAAGAGTTACTTGAGTACAAGCATTTGGACATTGCAAAGATAGATGTAAAATATTTAGAGTTACATATAGTTACTGTGCTTTGTTGCTGTGTAAGTTAACAGTCTGTATCTGACAGGTCTTTTGCAGTGCTACATTTATGCATGTATTCCTGAAATTATTACTTTGATTTCTAAAAAATTGATTAATTCTAATATTAGACTGAAAAGATGCATGAGTGAGCTGAGTATTATAATTCTTTCAAATGCATAAGGCATTTGGGGAAACAGAAAACAAATCATATTATTTCCAAGTAAATGGATTCAATAAATGTGATTTTCCATGTTTTAATGTTTCTCCTTCTACTAAGAAAGTATTGATTTTCCCCTACTGCTCTGTGATAGAGTATTCCAAAATACTTGTTCAGAAATATTTTATTTTATTGCTCTCTTCATAGATTTGGCTCATTGGCACACACCTGATTTTTTCATCTCAAGCTGCTGTCATTGATGGTAAAATACTACTGCACTCTAAAATTATTTTGCAAGTGATCTTATGTATACTTTAGATTGTCCCATAATATAATTCTTTCATTTCAAGTAAATTATACTAATGCATCAGCTTTTTTAAACCACATTTGTATTCTATCAGTTAAAGTAAGTTACAGGAATACTGCAGTTAGCATTTATTGTTTTATTCGTTTCTGAGCAATTCCTCACCTAATTCCTAAGAAGAAAAGAGATTTGAGGTGATAGAACATTGATGTTGTCATGATAGCAATAAAATAAATCTGAGAAGAGTTAAGCCTTGATCCTTCTGCAAAGTCATCAAAATGTTCCAGTCGAGTTAATTATGATAATGCACCACAAATAATTATAGAATCACAGGGTAAGGTATTTTTCCTCACTCTGAAAACCACATGAACTATTATCTATCAGAAAATCTAATTATAAGTCTGATGATAATTGGACTAGATGGCCAGATGACAGTCATTCACAAACTTAAACTTGTCTCCCTGTCTCACAACGTCTAATTTTAGTCTGTTCTTTGCCCTCAACTATGAAACATTAACCAGGCAGGTATCAGCATGATAACATGCTAAAATTACCAGTTTGCAACCAAATGCACTTTCTAAGCACACTTAATGACTGCTCTTAATAATTCATGCTGAAGGCAGCCTGGTGACTGTATAATAGAAGGAAATGAATGTTAATAGTTTTAAGTCACAGTTAATCTTTGTTCTGTCACTTATTATCTGCAGTTCACTTTTCTACTGTGGACCACAATTTTCTCATCTGAAAAATGTTAGATAGTATTATCATTTCAGCAATTTTTTAAATTCTAATAATGGAATCCACATACTTTATACCTTGTCATAGTCATAATACCATTTAGTTAAAAGTATCTTTAACTGATATGCCTCTGTGTATTGAAAGATATCAGCTGCTAAAGAAATATGTTACCCCAGAATGTTGGTAAATGCCTATAATCCCAGCACTAAGGAGGCTGAGACAGGACAATTATTACAAATCAGAGACCAGCCTGGAGCCCATAGTGAGTTCAAAGCCAGACTGAACTACAAAGCAAGAATCTGTCTCAATAGAAACAGACAGAGAAAAAAATAGAAACCACATTCAAAATATGACCTCAAAATTAATTGTTTGTTGAAGAAATTTGTATGAATGCTATGCAATGAATACAGATACAGCGTAAATGCATGCATAGTGATTCAGAAATGCAGAAGAGTTTTTCACTCAGCATTTTCACTTTCCCCCAGTTTCTCTATTGCACTTTGCAAATGCAGAATATATTTCAGGAGAAAATAAAAAATGTCAAGAAAATATATTGATTTGGAAAATATGTGGAGTCAAAATAATACTATTTTAGTCACCTGTTTCTTGTGATTCAAATAAGTAAACATAGAACTGTATCTTTTAAATTATAAAAATTAAATTATTTAACATGTGAGTAGTAGTTTTTTTGGGGGGAATTGAACTCACAACCTCATGCCTGCCAGGCAGGCGCTTAAGCTGCTGAGCCAAACTCCCAGCCCTAGTTTTCTGAGACAGGGTCGCATATGTAGCTCAGACCAGCCTTGCACTCAGCATTGTAGCCCAAGTTACTCACAATGGTCCTCCTACCTCAGCCTCCAGAGTGCTGGGATTAAAGGCGTGCAAAATTCATTATTATTGAACATATTCCTAGCACTAGAATGAATTTTTGGTACCTATATGAAGCTCCCTTCCTTTGTGTGTACATGTGGATTTCAAATCAGAAACAAATCTTAGTGCTTTAGAAATCTGTCAAATGTATTGTTTCTTATTATTACAATGTCAGCTTAGTTCACAGATATATGTCTGTACTTGAATGGTCCTAATTATTTAAAAAGATCTTATACACTGATATAATATCATTTAGCACTAAATTTAATTTCAACTATTCTCTATTACAAAAGTGACAAACTGTTATTTATTTTCTCCAGATCAGGTAGCTATAACAATGAAAAGGTTAGTATGTTTTTATTTACACCGAATAAATTGTTCCTTCTCTGACAAGCTTCCTTAAAGTATAAGGGAATATTTAAAAATTGAGAAAATGCTGCACTATGAGAAAAAGCAGAAGATATGTTGTGATGTGAGTTATAAATTATTTTAAGCATATTTGTGATTTCATGACACCAAAACATGAAAAAAGTAAAAATGGTGTTTCTTAGTATATGTATCTGACAAAAAAGTTAGGAAATCTTATGCAGTATAGAAGTACTCTAAAAAAATGAATTATCACTAAAAGTACAGATGTAAAATAATTTCCTCAATTTTGAGGTTCACTTTTATTTGACAGTTTAATTTATTAATTAATTAGTTCTTCCATGTGAGAGTTGCTGCCGGAGTGGGGACACCTCTCTCTGTGAGTCAGCACCATTAGCAGACTGTGGAGAGGGAAAAAACCAGGCCTCACCCTCACTGGGAGGTAATCCCCACCTGCAAACCAGCACCATGTGTGGGCTGCTGCTGGGGTGGGGACAGCCACATCCAGGCCTCTGTCTGTGAGTCAGTGCCATTAGCAGGTTGTAGGGGGAGAGAACCAGGTCTCACCAGGAAGCAATCCTGGCAGGGAAAATATCATTTTCATTGTTTTGTTGGGTTGGGTTTGATTCTCTTTTGTTCTGTTTGATTATGTTACATCTGATGGCATGAGCAGCTATTTGAAAGATAGCAGGCATATTATGGTAGCCATTGTGGATTTACTATTGGCTTGTCTTGAAATCCTTTATTGCATTCATTGTTTTGTCTTTATTGTTCGTATTCTATTCTGCTCTGTTCAAATTATACTATGTCCAAAGGTATCTGCAGCTATTCTGAAGACAACAAAAGGTGTTATGGTAACTATTGTTAATTTTGTAAGGTCTTGAGGTCCTGTATCACTTATACTGGTTTATTTTGATTGGTTTTATTGTTTTATTTTCCTTGGTTTTATCTTCTGTAAAATAAAAAAAATGAAAGAAAAAAATAAAATAAAATCAGGAATGAGAAAAAAATTAATTAGTTCTGACCTAGGATAGTAAATATTTGTAGACTTTTTGGGAGAAACCATGTTTAATTTTAGGTGAAAATAAATTTAAGCATTTTATGCCTGGTGAAGGAGGAATTGATTTTTTGTTTAATACAGAGAAAAGTGCGACCTCCTGCCAATGAAAAGTGAATTTCAATATGTTAGTATAGTAGGCATATTTATATTCCCATTTTATAGATAAGATTAGAGAGCCAAGAATTTCATGTAACATCTCTAAGTTTACATATACAGAGGCTCTGCAGAAAGGTGAACAACAGGCAGGTCAAGGCGGTCATCACGCAGGATCTGGAAGATGACAACGGCAGTGGGAATGGCTTCTACTGCACAGAAAAGAAGCTCTAAAAATAGCACCCAGTGATCATATAGTAAATAAAAGCTTTTCTACAGGTGTGCTAAGCAATCTAAGGGTACTGGATTCATGGTCTGATTTATTTTATATAATGTTACGGATTGTATTTTGTCTTATTTTCTTACTTTAGTGTTTTTTTTTCCTATAATGAATCAAGTTTGTACCAATTTCTTAAATTACTGGAATAATCCTAACGATATCATTAAATGTTGCTCACTGCTTTTGGGAGGTCACCAAAATATTGATTAGACGAATGCTTGATGAACAAATAGGTAGTATTGGAATTTTAACATTTAAAGGAAAATATAGAGGATACTTGAAGTAATGTACCTGTGTGCATTTTCATAGGTGTGATTTGACAAAACTTTTCAAGTCCTTTTTACAGATGATATTAGAAAAGGAACAAGTGAAATATAAATAGTACTAATTCCAATCGGCAAAGGTCTAAATTAAGTTGTGACTCCTGTTTTATGAAGAATCAACTTGGATATGTTACTAAACATACAAAATTTGTATATTGCTTAGAATTTCACAGACTAACCTTTTCTTTACTTGTGTCAAAAAATAAAATTTAAAAACTTTTATGTATTTTAATGAATTTATTGATTTGTTTATTTTTACTCTTCCAGCGTGTGTGGCAAGTTGTCCACCTCTTCCCACCAAGCGTCACCTGCCAACGTCACATTTAGCTATAAACTCATCAGTTGATCAGTCCCCTGATCCAATCATCTTCAAAAAATCCACCAATGTGCACATGAGACTTTTAGTACAAAATACAAAACATAATATTATTTGAACTGTATACTAAAATAAAGAAATATTCTCCATCAGAAGCATATAGTCTTTAAAGGAAAAAAAATCATAATACTTTCCTGCATATCATTCACAAAATAAAGTATAAATCTGAACATTATTCTGCACACAAAAATCACCAGTAAAATAAAAATTAAGTTCATGGTGACTTCGGTACTGAAGGAAAAAAAATATAAAGCAGGTATCTTTTAAGCGTTCAATAATTGAATTAAAATATATTGTTAAATAGTAAGCAGAAAGCTGGCATGGTGGCATGGGTCTGAAATCTCAGCAACCAGGAGGCAAGGCAGGAGGATTAGTGTGAGTTACAGACCAGCCTTGGTTACACAGTGAGCTCAAGACCATAGTGAGAAATTGTCTCAAAAATATAAAAATAAACTATAAATAGTAATTAGGAAAAGGCTTTTACCAATGAAATAGAACTAGTAAAAAAAATATCCAGACTCAAGCCTGTAATCCAGCATTCTGGGAAGCTGAGGCATAAGTATCTCAAATTTGAGCTCAGCCTGGGGACTTCAGTAACTTAGCAAGACATTATCTCAAAAGAAAAAAGAAAAAAAGATGTACAGCTGTAGCTCAACTTGATGTCCTGAGTTCATTCATCAATAGCAAAAGTAATACATATATTGAAGACTACACTAAATAAAGTAAAAATTTGATTGCATAGGTTTGGGTACAGATAACAAGATAGAGGAAACAGTTGATAATTTTGTAGAGAAATTAGGAAATTTGAAAATAGAAATAAAAGAGAAGTAAAAGGAACAGAATCTTCAGATTAATATTAAACATCTTTCATATAATTTGAATTTAAGAATGAGATCAAAATGAGAGCAGAGCAGAAAGCACAGTTAAGGAAATCGCCACATATTCTCAAATATCTGTAAAATACCAACATAAGAAAAAAATGTCAGTGTATAGCAAGGAAGTTGGAGGCAGAATTGTCAAAAGCAAAAGATAATTCTTTGGAAAGAGAAAAATATTGATAAACTCCAAGCAAAAATAATCAAGGGAAAAAATAAAAACAACAGTGGAATGACAGGATAGTCACAGGTACTACAAACATTAATATAACAAAAAAATAACAATTTTATGAGAAGCAATTTGATAGTTTCTATTCATTGGAAGAATATCATTGAAAAACATAACTTACAAAAAAAATCAAAATATATAGATTGCATAGTACTGTGTTGAATGAAATATTACATTTATTTTAGTTTATTTTAGTTTATTTTTTGTGGCACCAGTGATCGAACTCACAACTTTGCACCTGCCAAATAGGCATTTAAGCTACTGAGTCAAACTCCCAGCCCTGGTTTTCTTTTGAGACAGGTTTGCACTATGTAGCTCAGGCCAGCCTTGCGCTTGCATTGTAGCTCACACTGACCTCGAAGTCACAACACTCTGCCTACCTCAGCCTCCCCAGTGCTGGGATTAAAGGTGTGAGCCACCACACCTGGAGAAATATTACATTTATAACACAAAAACTATCTCATAAGGAAACCACCAATGCCAAAAGACTTCCCCTGAGAAGTATATTAAATATTTAAGGGCCAAATAATGCCAAAGCGATGCAAAGCCCAAAATCTGAAACAGAAAAAATGACTCAGATAATCACATCTTACAAAAAAATCACAAAATAATACGTACTGATACTGTTCATATATAAGTGGAAAGCTTATCAAAAATTATATGCATTATTACAACTAATCTATAAATACATTAAAAACAGTACGTTATGGCACAGTGATTTTTATTCCAGAAATGAAGGTGTTTTAGTAGTCAAGTAATCTGCTAACTCATCACATTAACAGAAGTAATGAGAAAACAACAAAACTACAAATTTTCAAATAAAAAACAGAGGTTTTTGCTACAATTTCATATTCTTAAAAACTTACAAGAAAATATAGAAAACATCTTCAATTTAATGAAAGAAAAACTATTGTCAACATGAAAAAATAGGGTGTTCCTCCTCTGCTTATCCACAGAGGCACTATAAGAATACCAGTGGAAATAGCCACACCTTGGAAACAACCCAAATGCCTACCAGCTGAGGAATGGAGAAAAAAGATGTGGTATTTTTATACAATGGAATACTACTCAGCTATAAAGAATGATAATCTCAAGGTTTTATAGATAAATGGATGCAGCTAGAAACCATACTCATAAGTGAAATAAATCAGACTCACATGTGTAAACACCATATTGTCTCGCTAGTGTAAGAAACTGAAGGAGTAAATAAGATCCAGAAATTACAATAGACGTAGAAAAAAGGAAAGAAACTGCTCAAAGGGAAATTATATTGATTGAATAATCTTGCAGGCCTTATCTGATAAACTTAGCAACTATTTTGAAGATAATGATATGCAATATAACAACCATTATTATATTCCTGTCATCTTGTTTTGAAATCCTGTATCGCTATTGTTTTTGTTGTCATAATTTTGCTTTTGTTGCTGTTTTTTGATTGTTTGCTTCCTGATTCTTGTATTTTTCTGTTTAAAATAAAAAAAAATTAAAAACAGTACCAGTGAATGGCTGTAGCCACATCAGTACCAAATCTTGCATATAACGTATTTTTCCTATGCATATGTACCTACAGAAAAGTTTAATTTGTAAATTACACAGCAAGAGACTAATAATAAAATAGAATCATGAATGCACTATAGTAAATGCTGTTGGACTGTGGTCTCTCTCAATTGCCATGGGGTAGGTAATATACACCGTGTGGTTGAAATGTATTCAAAATGGTGATTTAAAACTTAGAAGATTTTACTTCTGGAAATTTCTATTAATATTGTTAGACTGTGGTTGGTTGTAGTGGACTTAAACCTTAGAAAGCAAAAGTGTGGGTAAAGGAGGACAGCTGTTGTAAAACAATGAACATGTGTTCTGTAAGATTCAAAACATGAGAGAATGCTTTTGATACTGTCACTCATATTGTCCTAAAAATCCTGGAAAATGAAATAGAAAGTCATCAACAGGAAAAAAATGCATAAAACTTGAAAAAGAACCCAACTGTCTACCACACTTCTGAATACATAGATTTTTTTCACCAATATAGCAATTTTTAATAAATCCATAAAATAACTATATTTAGAATATGAAATTACCAAAGTTGTGTGGTATGAAGTCAGGATACAATTTAGTTGTATTTCTATTATACTTAATTATTATTTGGATATATTTAGATACTGGAATAAGTACCTTGAATAATGTAATTTAAAAATACATAAAATTCATGGATAAGTTTGATTAAGTATTTACAGGACCTCTACACACAAAAATTTAAATCATTTCACAAGCTAAAGAACAAGATAAAAGGAACAATATGCCATATTCATAATTTGAAAGCAATAACATTAAGAAGAATCTTCTCTTCAAATTGACAGCTGCACATTTCATCTAAGCTTTTATGGAAACCGAGAAGCTGCTTCAGAAATGTAAACCTAAATTAAAACATTTTCGTTATGATAACAAAGTATATTCTTTTTAATTATCATATTTTTAAACATACTGTGTGTGCACACTATTAAAGTCACTGATACTGCCTTAAAAATAGACAGGAGGCCACTTATCAGAACACTAAGTATCCATAGTCATATTCACACATCTATGGTTAAGTGAATTTTCAGAAAATTTCCAAAATAACTACATAGGTAAAGAAGTGTTTTCTCTATAAATAGTAATGGAATATATATATATATATATATATATATATATATATATATATATGGAAAACATAATAGAACTAGAATACATATTGTATATCTATTTTCCATATATATGGAAAATAATGAAATTAAAAATTTTTGCCTTTAAAAATACCAAGAAAGCCACTGAAAACTTCAAAGTCAAAATGGCAATTAGAAGAAAATATTTAAAACACACTGATTTGCATCCTGAATATATAAGAATTTTTAGAACTTTATGATAATAAAATCCAATTTAAAAATAGACAAGGAAATTAGACATTCAAAAATAGAACCTATACAAATAACTAGTAAAAATGTGATATAAAAGCATACTCTGCATTACAGTCAGGGAAATATAATGTCAAACTGTAGTGAGATGGTACTGTGAAGCCAGTGGAACAGCTCAAATTAAAAACAGATTCAAACTGTTACTGTGGATATGAAGCAAATTGCTTGAGTGTGTAAAATTCTCAACTAAGAAACAGAGTTGCACTCTTTCTTAAATAGATAAGCATGTATGAGAACTATACGTTCCAACATACAATCTCTTCCTTACTTCTTCAACCCTTCAAGATAGAAAGAATATCTACAAACAAAGTTTTATACACATTTAACTCAAAAAGAAATTCATAGACAGAAAGTTAAAGGATGAAAAACAATATTCCATGGGACAGGAACTCAGGTAAAAACAGGGGTAGTTTTTCTATTCGCAGACAAGTGAACTTCAAGCTAAGATGGATCAAAAGAGATAAAGAAGGCCACTACATACATGCTAAGGGAAAACCACAAAAAGAAGAGATGACAATCACAAATGCATATGCATGAAATGCAGGGATATCCACCCATATACAACAAATATTAATGTACACAAAAAAACAAATAAGCACTAAAAACATTGGGACAGGGGATTTAATACTCCATTGTCACAAACTGATAGATCAACTAGACAAAAAAAAAATCAACAAAGAAATATAGAACTGAACCAAACCTGTGAGCAAATGGACTTAATAGATTTCTAGAGTATTCCACCGCACAGCATTAGAATATAAATTCTTCTCAGTAGTACATGGGACATACTCCACATACACCACATAGTATCCCATAAAACATTCTTAAGAAAATGTAAAACAATTAAAATTATCCCATGCGTATTATCAAACCACAGTGCAATGGAATTGGAAATCAATGGCAAAAGAAACCATGAGAACTTCATAAACACATAGAAATTAAATAACACCCTCCTAAACAACGATGTACCAAAGATGAAATTAAAGAAATTAAAAAGTACCTATAATTAAATGATAATGCTGATACAACATACCAGAACTTATGGGACACAATGAAAATGATCATAAGAGGAAAACTAATAGCTGTGAACTCTTACATCAGGAAAACAGAATGGGCTCAAAAAGCCTAATGTTTAACATTAGACTCCTAAAAAAAAATAAAAGAACAACTCAACTCCAAACCTCACACAAGGGAAGAAATTATAAAAATCAGAGCAGAAATTAATGTAATTAAGACTAAGAAAACAATACAAAAAAATGAATGAAATGTTGGTTCTTTGAAAGGTTAAACAAATTGGCAAACTCTTGGCTAACCTTATCAAAAAAAAAAAGAGACTCAAATTCATGTAATTAGGAATAAAAAGGGTGAAATCACAATGGATACTGTGGAAATCCAAAAGATTATCAATACCTACTTTGAGAACTTTTACTCTAATAAATAAAAAACACAGAAGAAATAGACAAATTCCTAGATACATATGAATTGCCAAAACTGAATCAAGAAGACATAAAAATTCTGAATAACCCAATGTCAGTCAATAAAATTGAAAATGCAATTAAAAACTTACCAACAAGCCGGGCGTGGTGGCGCACGCCTTTAATCCCAGCACTCAGGAGGCTGAGGTAGGAGGAGCATTGTGAGTTCGAGGCCGGCTTGGGCTACAACGCGAGCGCAAGGCTGGCCTGAGCTACATAGTGCGACCCTGCCTCAAAAAACCAGGGCTAGGAGTTTGGCTCAGTGCCTTAAGCGCTTGCCCTGGCGGGCGCGAGGTTGTGAGTTCAATCCCCGGTGCCGCCAAAAAAAAAAAAAAAAAAAAAAAAAAAACTTAAGTCCAGGTCCTCATGAATTCACTGCTGAATTCTATAAAAATTTATAGAAGATTTAAGTTTAAAAGACTTGAAAGGGAAATAACACTCATAAAGTCATCCCTGGAAGCAAGAATTGCCCTGATACAAA
>RJWM01044776.1:0-13102 GCA_004363535.1 Dasyprocta punctata | reverse complement strand
TTTGATGAAGTGACCACACGGAATGAAGCAGAAGATAAGTCCAGAAGACAGAGGAGAGGAGGTCCCCGTGATTCACCAGAGCCAGGACCTCTAGACAGAGCTGGGCTCCAGGCAGTTTACAGAACCAGCAGGAAACAGTGTTTTCTGTGGGCAGGAGGAACAGACCAGGAAGCTGGCAGGCAGGGTGGCTGGAGAGAAGACTCTCGGCTGGAGGTACCATCCCCTGGAGACAGGAAGGGAAATCGTTAGCACCATTAGGGCCCCGATGGAGCTGGGTCACTGACTGAGGACATGGATATTGCAGGTGGCTCCCCCAGGATGGCTCAGCCCTCCTCTCTCTCCCTCACACTCCCTGACCACTCTGCTGAGCAGCTCTGGGGTGCTCCTGCTGTGTCTGTGTCCTCAACTTGTCAGGAGTGAGGACAGAAACCCACACACAGAACCCCTGACAGACTTTTCCATTTGTTCATTTTCACATTTATTGTTTGGTTCTCCTATCATAGCTTTGCATATGATTCCTATTTCCTTATTAAAATTTTGCTTCTTACAGACATTCTAGGTATTCTGAGCTCAAATGTGATTCTGGCCTTTAGAACATTTTTGAATTATTTAAATTCTCTGTTTAACAAATTGGTTATGTGTACTAAAACCACACAAATTCAGATTTCCTTTGTGTTGGCTGAATACTGGTCTCATAGGCTGTGCCTTTTTCATTCTCTCTTTCCTTTGTTTCCTTTCTTTCTTTTGAGTGCCTGGGGATCAAACCCACAAGCGCTCTGCTATTGAACCATGTTCCCAGCCCCGTTAATTAATAACAGGGCCCTCATACGTTCCCCAGGTGGGACTCAAACTCGAAACCCTTTTGCTCAGCCCCCTGAAGTGCAGGCGGTGCAGATGTGTTGCATTGCGCCTAGCTGGGTGTGTTTTTCAGTCCTTATTTTCCTAATTATGATCTGCAACTCTCAGTGTACCTTCCTCATTTCATGTCTCTTAAAATATACTTTGTTATAGTTTCTTTCATGATTCTAGAGGTCCACTGCAAATTACTAATGCTGCAAAAACTGTAACATTATCATAATGGCTTGTTGCTTGTTACATGTAAAGATACCCACAACTAGGGCAGAGTTTAAAATTAAGCCTCTCAAAATCATAATTATGTAGATTTTCGTGATGGGAAACATGCCTATGCTCTAATACTAGATATAAAAAAGAATACATATTATATATAAAGAATGAAAATATATGTACATGTAAGAAACCCTGGATTAAACGTATTAGGTGTGTCCTAAGTAGGATGATGGCTACTTGCAATTTTCCTCCTTAACTTTTTCTCTATTTATAATATTTTCTGAGCATATGTGGAATGCCATTTAGAATCGTCTCCCTGAATGAACATGGGACACACGCAGTATGTTCTGGTCCATCCACATGCACAGCCCTCTGTGACCGCTCTGTCCTTGGCGACTGCCCCCGGAGCAGAGCCAACAGAGAACTTCCTCTCCTTGGTTTGCGCACATCTTCATTCCGCTGATGTGTATTTCAGCTTCATTCAGAGAACGTGTAAGTTGATGACTCTGAGCACATCAAGTGTGAATTACATGCCCAATGTCATAGCAACAGATGTATCTATTTCAGCAGGAGGAAGCAGTCAAGGCCAAAGTGAGTGCGTTTGCATTTTGGTTCCCGCCCTGGGTCCACAGGCAGCTCATAGACTTGGCATGAGGAGGAGCTGACGGTGGCACCAATATGACACTCAGCGATTTGCTGTAAAGGCAGAATTATAGCATGCGTTTGAAGTTTAACATTTTATCTCTTTATTTCATTTTATGCAATTTCATTTGTTTTAAATAATGGAAATAAAAAGAAGGAACAAAAGGAGATTTTCTCAGTGTCTCAGTGTCCCCCAGAGCCTCACTGCTCATCGCTGGGGCTGTGGGAAGGTGACCAATCACGGCGGTGCATGGCAGAGCTGCTGGGAAGAGGCGGGCCTGGTCTGGAGAGACGGTCACAGGTGCGGCGACCTGGCAGTGCCGCATCCTTCTCTAGCCATGTTCTGTTGACAAGGTCCAAACATGGAAGAAGATAGATCTTCAAGGAGGACGTCTTCTAAGAAAAGGCCGCAGCATAAAAATTGGCTTTGCGGGAGTGGGTTAACATTTCTGGGGAACTATAATGCTAACTTGTGCTCTGATCCAATTTGGAGGATTTCTTCTATTTTCTTTCTGGTGCACCAAATCAGTAAACAAACTATAGAAACTCCCTAAGAACAAAGGAATAATCAATGAAATGTTTTTTCTTACAATTGATGATATGACATTTGAATAGGACTAACGAGATTAAGATCAGACCAGAAGTTTGGGAGCCCTTAAAGATAATGATAACGATCAGTTGGCTGGGGCTGTCTGGGAGCCTCCCTACTGAGATGCTAATGTATTGCTATAGAGATGAGATGGATAACACATTCTTGCAACTGCAGGAACATAATGGGGAGATAAGGGGGTTAATTTAGGGTTAGGTATACTCTTATGTTTTATAGGCTTTTAGATAAGGACACTATTAGAGAGTACTTGTTAATAGTACAAGCACACTTCTAGGCTTTTAATTAGGTATAAATTTTATGACTATGCTAACTAATCATATGACTATGGAAACCATGTTATTGTAGAGACATCCGTTGCTTTTCTTTTTTTTTATCTAAACTTCCAACCCTGGCCAAAAAGCGGGTATATAAGACCTTGTTTGAGCTTACAATGAACAAAGCAGATTCACACAGTCTCTGAGCTGTTTGTGTGTCTGTTATCCACGCGCCGACGCTCAGCCCACCTTCGGGGACTCTGTGGACCTAGCCTGGCTGGACCGCGGCATGGCAGGGCTGTGTCCCTCCCCACCCCTTCCCTCTGCTCTCTGCCTGCTGGCTGCCGAACCCCAGGGGCTTTCCTCTGTCCAGGCCCCTGCTGCACCCCTCCCCAAGCCTTCCGGGGCAGAGGTGTGAACCGTGAGCCAGAGTGCTCCTCTGCTCCTCCAGGGTGCAGCTCTCGGGTACTCTGTCCCAACAGCAGTGAAGTGACTAGGAGAACCTGTGGTAAAATTAGGAGTTGCCTCATTAGAGACACGCCTGTGGAGACTCGCAAGCACTTGTCTTAGTCCGTCTTCTGCTGCTGTAGCAAAGCCCCAGGCAGCCCTGTCTGTCCAGCCGCGGTGAGGTCGCATGGCCACGGCGTCATAGTGGCTGGAGCACATGTGGTGTGAGAAGATCACTCGGTGAGGTGGAAGCCAGACAGAATCAGGGGCAGGCTTGCTGCACTTTTGTTTGTTTGTTTGTTTGTTTGTTTTTACAACCACCCTCTCTTGTGGGAATTAAGAGGGACCCATGATAACTATGTTCATCTTTTCTGAAGGCAGTGCTCCCAGGTGTCTAAGCATCTGCTACTAGGCCCCAGCTCTAATGGTTCTATCAGTTGCATGCTCCACACTGGGGACGAAACTTCTAGCACACGAACCTCTGGGGCCAACATCAAGGCCCTGCAGCCTGGAGCAGCACCACGGTGTGGCCACTGCACAGGTGCACTTGCTTCGTACAGCACGCAGCCCATGGCGTGAGGACCTCTGCAGCCACAGGCCTGGCAGCCTTGGCTACGTTCATGGCTCCACTGCCCTCTGAGCCTGGGTCCTTACTCTCAGAGGCTGACTTTCCTGCTTCACAGCCTGGGTCAGTCCCGGCAGCAGACCGCACTGAGCTGCTGCGAGTGTGTGAGTCACGGTAGGTAAAGCCCTCAGCGCAGTGCCTGCCACCATCGGTGCTGTACTTGGTGCTGATGGGGGAGAGCTGATTCACGCTATTATTAGTTGAAAGGATAGGCTTGAGTTAAAAAATAATAATAAGGAACCCTTTTACATATTTGGTAAGAAGGTAAACTAGTACCACTATAATGGAAATCAGTATGGCAATTTCCCAAATAGCCAAAATTAAAAATTTCATATGATTCAGCTATCCTCTTTCTGCGTATCTCCCCCAAAGTGTTTAAGATGTCATACTACAGAGATGCATGCATACCAATGTTTATAGCTGCACAGCTAGTAATGCCTGAATCCTGGAAGCAGCCATGTATGCATCAATAGACAATTGAATAGAGAAAATGTGATGATAGATAGTAGGAGAGAAAAAAGGGAGAATGGAATACTACTAAGCTATAAAGAAGGACAGATTGGAGACATACATAGGGCAATGGATTCACCTGAGAAATATAATGCTGCATTAAATAAGCCATACACAACTCAAATAATTATGATATCTTTCATTTGAATAAGGCATGGGTGCAAACAGTTTAATAAAAGATGGATAGAAGAAGACAGGAGAATGGCTCTCTCAAAAATGGAAAAGGGTTCAAGAGACTAAAGGCAAGGGGTGAGCAGGAAAGGAAGGTGAAATATAGAATAAAAATATTCCATGGAAGTGAACCTAATAACCTCAATGAATATACACATATGCCACAAACGTGAACTAAGGTTAATATCAACAAGGATAACAATGAGCAAAGGTGAATTAGAGGAACAGGGATAGAAGAAGGGGAGAGAAGGGGATTAAAAAAGATGAACTGGATGATGTGCATGCCCCCACTTCTAAAGATGATTTTAAACTATATGTACTGAAAACATGCATCAATAAAAAATGGTTTGAAAGCTACAAAGAAAATGATAAGATTGTGCTGCTACACTGACTATTGTAAATCAAGTTTACTTACTGTACAATTTCACATCAGTCCATTAAACAATGAGTGAAGCCAGCTACTGGTAAAGATTTGCACATTGATCTGACATTTACATTTCTGAGTTCACAAACTACTTTAGAACATGCATATATTTTCAGGCTTGTCAAGGAAAGTTTTTTAGATGGTGAGTAAGAGGCAGGAAACAAAGAATAAATAACTTTAAAGGCGGCTTAAATAGTTTTACAAGTAGTAACACGTACATTCAGACACACACACACACGAACGCACACACATACACACCCCAAGCCACAGACCTACAGAGTGGATCCCTCTTTAGCTTTGTTTATGAAGGATACTCATTGACCACACAAACGTATAGAATTTAATCAAAGCATTTTAGACAATTTTGCAAATTCTGAATGACTCACTGACTGGCTTTGTTCCAGAAAGCTTATCAGTGAGTCGTTTAGAATTTTCACTTTCTGTTTTTCAGCTTGAGTCTCTCTGCTGAGTGCCCCAAGCAACCTGAAGACTCCCTGATGGATGCCAGTGCTTGCCCTCTAAAATTTGGCAACTGTAAATTATTTTCCCAAGTCAGGCCCATGGATATGCTTTGGGGATCAATGCCACATTTGTTCAGAAGATCTTGGGCTCTGTATATAAATAAGTGTGTCTTGGTTATTTTTCTCCTTTCTGGAACAAAATACTTGATGCCCAAATTAAGGGAGGAAAGATTTATTTAGCTCACAGTTTGTGGAAGTTTCAGTTCATAATCAGCTGGCTCCAAGGCAGGGTAGCATGGTGAGTCGTAACAGAAGACAGCAAAAGCAACAAGAGCAAAAAGGGGAAGAACGAGCCTCATTTCCTCTCTTATATGGTTTGCAGGTTACCTGCCCCAGGGTGGGTGTAGCAGTCACACCATCTCCGTGCCCCCCTCTTACACAGGCTGAGGATGTTTACAAAGTGAGGACCCTGGTCCCCTGCTGGGTCACTTAGTTAAACTTCTAAACTTCTCAAGTTGACACAATGAATCAACCATTACAATATCCTGGAGCATCATCAGCCACTGTAGGGCATGTCCTCTATGCCTTAGCATGTAGAGCTGCTGAGTTACTTAGTGAAGCTTCTAAACTTCTCACGTTGACACCATGAATCAACCATAACAAAGCGTAATTGTTCTCCTTGCTTATTGTGAGCATCCTCACAATGGCTATTCTGAATAGGCTGTCTGATAAATCATATAATTCTATTTCATGAGGGTAGGTTTGTAGAAATTTATCTTGTTCCTTGAGAATACGTCTTTATTTTCTTGTCTTTATTTTCCACTCTCTGTATCGGTGTTCCTATATAAGAAAGCATCTACTCTCTGTTACTGTAAATATAATGCCCAAGATAATAAACTTATCAATTGAAAGGGTTTACTTTGGCTCACACTTTTGGAAGCTCCAGTTCATGACTGGTTAGCTTTGTGGTTCTGGTATTGTGGCGAGAGAGCACATGGCGGCAACAGTGTGTGGCAAAGCAAAATGATTATTATCATAAGCTAGAGAGAAAAGCGGAAAAGGACATGACTGTTCTCACAGTCTCTCTGAGGGGGACAGCCCCACCTCTCAAAGTTCCCACTCCTTCCAGTCAGTCATGCTGGGGACTAAGCCTTGAGAACAAGTACTGTTGGGTGGAGTGGTCTTCATGGTCTAAATTGTAGCAGTCTCCCATCATCATGAGCTGGCATGTTCAGGAGAAGGACTGCACCAGCCCCACTGGCCAGATACTCTTGAGGCCATTTCAGCATTGGTGCTAATCCAGCCCAACCCACCTCCTTTATTCTGTGCAGCTCCAAAGTGTCTTGAGTATTCTGGGCATCATTAGCACTCAGAAACAAGCCAGACGGAAACCTTCTCTGTATTGGTTCTAAGAAAGCTTGAATTGTTGGATGCCCATCCAACTCTTTCTTCCCCAGGAGAAACCTAGAACTAGATGTGTATGCTCCCCATTTTTTCTGGTCTGAATTGGAGGCATAGTTGTAAAGACCAGTTTTAAGGTAGAACCAGCCATCTCTGTTTGCAACAGGTCTCAGAAGCCAGTGTTCTGAGCAGTCCCTAAACAAGTCAGGGTACCAGACACATGGCTTCCCTCTTTACATCCAGTGTTCCAGGTTTTATCACCCACAGGGAGCCCAGAGATGTGTGTGTGTGTGTGTGTGTGTGTGTTCAGTATATATATTCCTCATGCCTTTATTTTACTCTTTATTTTTATTTTGGGTTTATCATTTTAGAGATACTGTGTGATATTTAAATTAGTTATCTCACATGTTTCATTAACACTGTGACCTCAAGATCCATACATTTTCCTGAAAAGATCATGCTCATCATTTTTAGACATGAGGAAAATGAAAAGCAAATAAATTTTTTGATTCCATCTTACTCCAGTCTGAATCATTAGCATAAAGAACACAAGAAACAAATCCTGGTTAGGATGTCGGAAAAAGATACCTTTCCACATTGTTGATGGGAATGAAAACTATTACAATCATTATGGAAATCAGTATAGAGACCCCTCAGAAGAATGCTAGAAAGTCTATTTGACTCAGCTATGCCTCTTCAGGATATATTCCAGAAACAGTTAAATTTATTATATTACAGTTATATATGCATACACATGTTTACAGCAGCACAACTCACAATATCTAAACTCTGGAAACAGCCCTGATGCCCATCAGCAGAAGAATAGACAGATAAAAAAAGTGTGACACATGCACATCATGAAACTTCAACCATAAAGAAGAATAACTTTATGTCATTTCAGGACCTGGGATTTTTCAACTGTTGGCTCTGAGTTGAGCCATGAGAGAGGTCTGTGGTAACTGCCAGCCCGAGCAAGCATCTTTCCACTCTAGCCTTTGACACACTCCTTTTTTTTGTTCTTAGCAGCCCCTGTTTTCTAAATCTGCCAGTTACCAGAGCACATGTGAAATGAGAAAAAATTCTTTCCCTAGGGGAGTACAGTAAAATTTCTGAATGATGGATACAAGCTCTTTATGGTTATATTGCAAGACTGTTAAACCTATAGTGTTAATTTCCATTTTATTTTTAGAACCAATTAGCATGGCTGAGTGGTAACTGCTTAGGTGGGCTGGTGGAATCATGCTATGTCCATGCAAATGCGCGGTGCAGTGGCGAGCTGGAGAGTGAGACGTGGATTATGTACATCTGTTCACATCGAAGTAGCTCCCGCCCTGCAGCTCCTTTCTTCCCAAGACTTCCTACCTCAGTTTCCTGCCATGTGACTCTGATGCCTCCAGACTCAAAAAGGTAAAAAAAAAAATAGGTCACATGGACATAGTGCAGTTTTTATTTTTATTTATTATCATTTTTTTTTATTTTAAAGGGAATAAAACAAAGCGACAACATGAAACAAAGCAAAGCAATGAGAATGATATTGGACTTCAAAAACAAGACAGCAGGAAATCTACCAAAGTGACCATACTGCATGTTGTCCTCTGAATAAATGTTCACACCACTGGCTCCAGGTCTGCAAAGTCAGTCAAACAGTACGAGCACTAAGTTGTTTCTTTATTTCAGCTGCTATCATCTCAGCTGCATTCCTCCAAATCAGACGGCTGCTTGTGGCGGGTGGGCAGGGGAGACCTTTCCTCCCTGTCCACGCTCAGGATGACTCACAAGGAGGGCACTGCTTCCTCGTTCTCTCCAGGCCAACTCGATGGTGCTGCTTTCTCAGTACTGTATTTATTAAAGTGTGACCTTCAGATGCTACAGGTAGATTAAAAGCTCATTTATTAGAGGTGAATGGTATAATGGAAAGGGGCACTTGTTCCCACACGGTGGCTATGGGCATTATTTCCTGGGACAAAGAATCAGCTATAGATCCCTAAGGATTTTTATTTGGGAATTATTTTTTATTTGGGAATTACTGGCTCACATTCTTGCAGGAAGATTAATTGTTAATATCTCCAGAGGAAAATTAATTGTATGAATTAAAATTATGCCTTTTTAAAATAAATTATGCTCTGATTTGACACTGAAAGTCAGAGTTTTTATTTATTTCTTTTCATACTTTGGGGCTTGGTCACTGGTTAAATAAGCTTCAGCTAATGTGATGATGTGATACCTAGATTTAATGGTAATGGTGTTTAGGGCAGGCAGCTTAAAAGCAATTTTCCATAAAGAAAAATATGTGATAAACTAATTTTTCTTCATTAAATTACCTTTACTTGACAGCTACAGCCAACTGCAGTTAAATCAATTTTTACATTCAGATCTAAAATACTCAGCTGATATAATCTCTTCACTTTCTGCATTCAATGACACTAAAAAAATCAATATTATATATACAAAATAAAGCTATTGGGAACATTTGTCGAACTCAGTACAAATTTTGAACTGTCATATCAGATTTCTTTTCACAAGTCAGCCTAATTATTTGAAGATGGATTTGATTTGGTAGAGATGTTGATCACTTATGAATATTTGCTGCTAATTTCATTACTATAATATTCAAAACCATTAGCAAGTTGTCATTTATGTGTATATTTGTATGCAATTGACCAAGAGCTAGAAAAGTGTACAGATATCACCTTTTTTCTTTTTTCTTTTTTCTATTGATTCAGGTCATGACATACTAAGTTTAAGAGAAGAAATACTATTCGACTACATGCTTTTGTTTCTTGTCTTTCAGTGTTTAGATTTGCTAAAAATAGATGCTTGGGCAACCTGTTCACTTACACCATTGGCATCTGAGCATGCAGAGGCCAAATGTGATAGTATAATGAGTTTTAAATTACCCAATTTAACAGTTCTCTGCTGTTAGGAGACCAAGGAATGCAAGTACGTGTCATTATTCTAGTGAACTGCATGCTCTGGTTTCTCTAACACAGAACTAAATGAACAGATATTTGTATTATTGCTTCCTCTACTCTCAAAATTCGGACAAATACCAAAATTAGTTTTAGCTTACTGAGGAATGTTTCATAGGCTATACAGAAATTTCTTAAAGATGAAGTGTGGCTTCCATTTGGAATCTAGTGCATGAGAACGTCAAAACTACATGAAAAAAATCCTAGACTTTATTTGTGATATGATGCATTAAATATTAAATTCAATGAAGAGCTAACATTTAAACCTATGAAAATATATAATAAATTAAAATTAGGGCCAAGAGACCTTTCAGGAGCCTTTCATAGGGGCAATGATCACCTTGGTGTGAGCTCCATCCACAAGTCTGAAGCAACCCCTAAAAGGTCACTGCTTAACCCCCTGCCATGCAGGGTCAGGTTCCATGCACGTGTGTTGCAGAAACTCCAGCATTCCGTCCACAGCAGGTGAGGAAAGCACGCAGTGCTGTGCCGCACCACGAACTGTGACCTTCCACAGAGCCGATGATGGACACATCTAGATAACTGGGCTAAATATCTTTGTGTAGCTGAAATCCACTTGGGGTTCACAGACAAGAAAACTCATCACCGGCCGTTAGAGAAATGCAAATTAAAACAACACTGAGATACCATCTTCTCCAGGAAGAATGGCCACCATCAAGAAATCACCCAATAACAAATGCTGTTGAAGATGTGCGATGTGGAGGAATCCTTCTACACGGTGGGAATGTAAACTGGCACAGCCACTGTGGAAATCAGTATGGAGATTCTGAGAGAATTATAAATAGAAATTCCTTTTGGCCCAGCTGCTCCCCGTCTATGTATCTTTCTGAAAGTGCTAAAGACATCATATTACAGTGATGACAGCACACCCATGTTTATAGCACACGATTCATCAAAGCTAAATACTGCAATGTGTCAATCAACAGATGAGTACATAAAGAAAATGTGACATTCACACACAAAGGCATACTACTCTGCCACAAAGAAAAAACTTGTGGCACCTGTAGGCAAATGGATGCACCTTGAAATAAACCAGACACCCACGTTTCTCTTATATGAGAAACCCTAATTATGAATGCAGGGAAAAATAAACAATAGACAGTAGGAAGTGAGGAGATCTTTTTCAAATGGGAAGGGGAATATGAGATGGCAGAAGGAAAGAAAGGTGATAAAGAAAAAAACAAAAAAAATGGAAGTGGAGCTTTTGCAAATTAGAAGGGCATCAAAAGTTAGAAGGTGTAGGGAGGGGTAAGTGGGTGGGGAAAGAGAAGTGAGATGTGTTATGCGCATGCACAAACTCCCCACAAGGAATATAATCACACTGTACTGCAAACATGGAATAAATCAATAGGAATAAAGCTCATCATGGGGCTAATATTTTAACTGAACCTGATAAAATCTAAATAGAAAAAGGCACAGGAGGAATAAGGGCAAACTATAAGTACTTATATTTAGTCAAAGTACTAAACAAAATGAGAAGCCTCCAATGCAATAAGCCAGTCTCAGGACAACTAATGCTATCTGACCTCACTCACAGGTGTTTTCTCGTGGAACAAGAAGGAGCAGGGTTTTGTCTGGAGGCTGCTGGTTAAGAGGGAAGAACAGGGCAAATGGAAGAGGTTGGCTAAAGGGCACAAAGTATCGGTCACAGGATAAGGTTTAGTGGTCTGCTGCACAGTGTGGGGTTCGCAGTTGGTCATAATGTATGGCTCGCAATCGTCAAAACTGATTTCTACCATTTTCATCCTAAGAGATGTAAAATGGGACAGTTTGACTGTGTCTTTCTACAATGTGTACACAAATTAAAACAGCATATTATACTTCATGAACATATAGTATCATTTGTCAATTAATAGTATACTTTAGGACAAGACAAAGGGTGTAGCAAAACCCTATTGTTATGATTTTGCCAGCTGAATTTAAAAGGATATTGAATTGGGGTGCAGTGGTGCGCTCCTGTAATCCCAGCGCTCTAGGAAACTAAGGCAGGAGGATCACAGGTTGGAGCTCAGCTCAGGGAACATGTTGACTTAGCAAGAAACTGTCTCAAAATAAAACATTTTCTTAAAGGCACTGAAGAAGTAGCTCACTATGAGGGCCTGGTATTGAATCCTAAGTACTGAAAGTAAATAAATAATAAAATAAAAATTGCAACAGGGATGTTTGGGACCTAATAGGCCATTAGAAATGCCCTACCCATATAAGGGTGTTTTGCATAGGTTTCTTATCTGTATCGTGTCATTAACGTGTCAGGTGTTGTTTTCCAGCCCAGGAGACTGCAGACGGTCACACAGGTGATGTGTGATAAGTTATGGCCCAGGTGTGATAGTTACTGTGCTGGTTCCCATCCTGGTTTTGGAAAAGAGAAAGCTAGATATAAGGATTGCTAAGTGCTCAAATCCTGTATATTTTCAAATCACAAAGAGTCCAATTACCTTTCCCATTCTAATCTGTACCTTTTAGATGTCATATGCAATTAAGTAGAGAACTCAGACGTTGTCCTGACCATTGACAGTTCCCGTGTTCCTGCACAGCCTATCACATAAGGCTGACCACAACCTTTCGAAATTGGCTCTGCTTTAGGACAAAAAGTTCAACATAAATTTCAGGCTGGAGATTTAGCTCACAGATAGACTGTGTGATTACCATGTGCAAGGTCCTGGATTCCATCTCCAGATTCATGTAAAAAAAATAAATTCAAATGGGGGATCTTTTCCTAAGATTGAATATAACACGCAAAATCCTTCTCAACCTGTAGTCATAATTATTATAGCTGCTATTTTTAAGCACCTAGCGTGTGCAGAATATATACTGAATACTTAATATTCATGTAAATTCCTTGACCTCAATGAAACCCTTTTGGATACAGGTGTTATTTTTGACAAATTACACAGGGCAGAGTAGAGGCTTAGAGCTCTGAGAGAGTTGTAAAGATTGCCCTGGTAGTGAATGTCAGAATCATTTTTCATTTCACTTACAGTCTTGTAACTAAGGGCCTGCTTCTGCTATCATCGCTCCTCCTAAGGATTTGAAAGGCTGGGAGAGGTCAGACAGTGTCAGCTCAGGAGACGCAGTCTCAAGGGAGGCGGTGTGAACCCGGAATCAACGTGAGTGACATCTGTCCAGCCTTCTCCTTGGCTTTGCTGATGGATGGTTGGCGGGGGGTGGGGGGGTCTCTGTCTTCCAGAGCGCTAAACCATGGCAAACGAACCCGATTTCCTCTGCACTGTCGCCCCAGCTAAAATGCCGAATGCACCATCACTGACAGAGAGGAGAATTTAGTGTCGATCAGTAAATGCCCAGGCTGAGACAATCACGAGAGGCGATTTCCTCCCATCCTTAATCTGACGAAGACAGCAGAGCTCAGTGATGTGAACTGATACCCCAGATGCGCTGCTGGCCACCTGGCCTTTTGTTTTGCTGTCATTAATGCTATTAATATCATCAACTTTAGCAGATATTTAAATTCTCCCTAACAATTCGGAAAGCAAGGACCTAT
>RJWM01044775.1:0-13116 GCA_004363535.1 Dasyprocta punctata | reverse complement strand
ATGTAAGATAACTAAAAAGAACACTGCTCAATGTATTCGTTATTGAGAGGGAACAATTAATACTCATATGATTGGATCAATCTTGCATGTCTGTATCTGTTAATGTAAGAAACCATTTTAAAGATAACGATGCGCAAATTGCAACCATTGTCAAGCTTCTATCTTCCGGCTTTGTAAACCTGCAATGTTGTGTATTTACTCTAGTTGTTTGCTTGTCTCTTTTGCTTGTTGTTTTTACTATATATGTCGTTTTGTTGTTGTTGTTGTTGTAGTTTTTGTTTGTTTTGTTTTTCTTCGCTCAAATAAAATTAAAAAAAATAAAAAGAAGTACAAAGATATAGTCATAGCAACACCTATTGTTTCTTCAAAAAATGTGCTTTCTGATTATTTTCCTATTTGCCTTAATCTTTGAAACAGCACTTTATTCTCACTTTCAATAATCATTTGTGCTGTTTGCTACCCCTTATTAATATTTCCTTATAGTCAGTACATCCTCATCATTTCCCTAAATCATCAAAAGATAGGTAATCCAGTGGAGAAGTGATAAACTTTTCAACAAATGGTTCTGGAACAATTGAAAATCCATGTGTTTCAAAAGAAAAACCTAGACAAGAGTTACACTTCCATTAAAAATGAACTGAAAATAGGTAATTTAATGGAGCCAACCATATTACACAAAACGACAAAAGCATTAGAATACAACATAGGAGAAAATCTATGTATGTGACTTTGGTTCCACAATGAGATTTCACCTTGTGAACAGAAACATGATTTATAAAAGACAAGTTGGTAATTTAGACTTTATTAAAATTAAAAATTCTGTGAAAAACACTGTTAAAATCAAGACACAGACTGGGTTATACATTTACAAACATCTATGCACCTGTATCCATATTATACAAAGAATGCTTTAAAACTCAGTAATAAGAAAATTAACTATCTTATTAAAAAAGAATAAATCATCTAAAGATACTTCATCAAAGAAAATAAATGCAAAATTGGCATGTGAAAAGATTCTCATCACTTGTTAGTAAGAAATTGTTAATTGGAAGATAACTACACACCTGTAAAATGCCTAAAATTAAAAAAAAATGGGATCACTTGCTGATAAATATGTGGAGTAACAGGAACTCTTATCTTTGTCAGTAGAAATGTAAGACAGTTCAGCCACTTTGGAGGATAGTGTTGCATTTTATTACTGTACCACCCAGTAATTAAATAACAAAGTGCTGATTTGAATGCTTAAATTACTGCTTGAAGTTGTATGTACACACAAAGACTTGCATGTAAGTGTTTACGGCAACTTTTGTTTACGGCAACTTTGCTTACAATTGCCCAAACCAGAAGCAAATAAGACATTCTTCAAAAGATGAACAAACTTCAGGGCATTATTCATATGGTTCAGTGATAAATAGCCTATTAAGCCACAAAAAGACACAGGTGAATCTTAAATGCATGATACTAAGTGAAAGAAGCCAGTGTGCAAAAGCTAAATATTATGTGGTTCAAGTTATATGACTTTCTGGAAAAGGTACATCCACAGAGATAATAGAAAGATAAGTAGCTTCCAGGGTCTCAGGTGAAGGGGGAGAACCTTGAATAAGTGAGGCACAGGTAGTAGTTTCAGATAGAGAAACTCTTCTGCTTTACAATTATGGTTACATAATATTATGTACTTGTTAAAACTCCTAGAATTTTCTAGCACAAAGAATGAAACTTCATGTAGACTTTCAAAAATCATTTAGGAAATTGAGAGATATCCCAGTGCTGATGAAATGCAAAATTGTGACACAGAAATCTAGTTGTATGAGGTGTGGTGACAGAATACAGTGAATAAGTTTTTAAAAATTACAGTACAAGACACATTGCCATTGATTCCCCTTTAATATTTCCCCTTACTTCAGACACACTTAGCTTACTGGTCTTGCCATTTTCTGAAGCAGTTCTGGAAGTCCTCGTTCCTGAGTGTCTTAGTTGCAATACCATGTGTACTTCCATGTCCTGAATTGATTCAAAATATTTACCTTTCATGGTCATCTTGACTTTGGGGAAGTGCCAGAAGTCACACGGTGACCAAGGCTGATGAGGGTATGCTATAATGTTTATATGAGCCTGCCTTTTTTTTTTGGTGGTACTTGGCAGGCACATTCACCATATATATATATGTTTTATTACACCTTATAAAGACATGATAGCAGACTTTCAGAACTGCTTCAGAAAGTGGCAAGAATGGTGGGCTAAGTGTGTTCAAAGCAAGGAGTATTTTGAGGGAAAATGGATTAAACAACCTCTTCAAAGGGAATGAGAAAAAAGAGAGCTAACCTAATACTTTGGAAATGAGTGCTATCTGTAAGACTAAAGGTTAAAAGAACTGTACATAAGCACTGTTCTCTAGTTGACAGTTTTTTCTTATGTGGGTTCAAGTTCTGCCATATATGAATACTGGAACTGAATCACTAAGTAAATGGATGGACCAGGAGAAAAGCCAAGTTTCTCAGTGATGTTGTAAGAGGTTACAGATAGGCAAGAGGAGTCTGAAATCACCCATGTGGTAATGGGTTAGAGTTGGGGATATCAGTATGAACTTCTGTAGGCTGATATGGATGGTTACATACAGAAATATTTATAGATTAAATGTAGAAATAGTTATACATATGTTGCATACGTGAGTTAGTATACACCTGTATTTCCTTGTCCCATCAGCAGAGATGACCTAGAACTAATGCTGACCCATTTGTGAGGAGTACACCTAACTTGAAGATCTTAGTTTCTAATATAATTCTCCAGCCAAAAAAATACGGCTTGGATGAGTGACCTGGATCAGGGCAGTGAGTGTAAAAGATAAGGTTCCAAAAGTAAGAAAGTACATGGAAAACGCACACCCAGATGTGCACACACACACACGCACGTGTACACAACAGTGAGGATATGTCAAAGGAACATGGAGGCAACTAGAACTCCCAGAGGCCAAAGATAGGAAATTTGAACAAAAGAAAATGGTATTAGTTTGAAATGCAAAGCAAAACATGTGTGTTCATGCCAAATGAGTAAGTTTTGAAAACTTAAGTAAATGGAGGAGAATAGGCAAATTTCTTATGGTAAAGAATTCCAAATAGTGTATGTACCTAGTCTGCTCTCAGGGACCAGAACCTAATTCTTTTTTTAAATATAGGTTGAAGATAATGCCTTCCTTCCAAAGAGTTTAGAATGGAAAGAGAGAAACAGGTAACTTTAGGCTAGAGAAACCTGCTGTACACATTTTCTCAGCCAGAAGATCAAGGGCAGCGTCAGAGGTGATGAGTTACTTTGATGTACCCTTGATTGGTTGTCATGAGGATGGTACTTTATTTCTGTCATCTTCTTCCCATTCCCAGTTGAATCATGAGAAAAGTATCTGAAAAACTCCAGTTGGAGGACACTATAAAATACCTGAGCAGTACATAAAAAGTCAAGATAATGTAAAACAAGGAAAATCTGGCTTGGTATGGTGGTGCATAATAGGTCAAAGAAGATCTCTAGAGAAAACAGTAAGATAATCAGAACTTTTAAAGTGCAAGTTTACTGCCTCTGGCGATCATACACCTAGGTTTTGAGTCCAGGAGTCACCAGCACATTCTCACCCGCTGCTAGGGGTGTCTGGGGTTATACACAGGGCTCTGGGTTTAGGAAATGTGGGTAAGGGTAAATGAGCAGAAAGGGACAACCTGGGTAAGATCATAGGTTGAGCTGAGGTCTGTGGTTCTAAGTTTCTGTTTCTCTGAAAAGACATCACTGGGTCAAGGTCAGGTAAAATTCTACTTTCCAAAAGGGAGGCTTTTGTTTATCAGAAGTGACGTGACTGTCTGCCTATAACAGGGTGCTCTAGCCACTCCTCACACCCCGACTTTCAAGGAAAAACTGGCTTGAGAAGAAAATTTTTGATTTGGCAAAAAATAGCACACTTTCTGTAAGAATAAATAGAAGCCTCTTTTCTTGGCAGGGAAGATATCTAAGCCCCTTTGGTTTTGCAGGGCCGTGTCTGCTTGGATTGGGCTGATAAGTTCTCTTCACCAGGCTGTTATTGGCAGAAGGGGTTGCTAGGGTCAAGCAAAGGTAAGTAGGTGGTTGGGGTCTGTTGCCTGCTAAGGTAACCGTTGGCCTGGAGTAGAGACAGGACATAGGGTGCCAGATGTGAGCATGAGAAAGAAACATTTTTGCCTCCTAAGAGAAATTAGGACCTCACAGTGCGTACCTGAAATTCCAGTGACCTGCGAGACTGAGGCAGGAGGATCACAAATTTGAGGCCCTCCTGAGCCAGGTAGCAAGAACCTGTGTTAAAATAAGGGCTGAGGATGTAGTGCAATCATAGAGCTGGGTTCTGATTCCACAATCTCTGGTACTGAAAAAAACCAAAACCAAACGAAACAAACACCAGGGAAAATCTGAGCAACAGTTGCAGCTAAGAGGATCCTAAGGGTACGTGATGCATAAATGTGATAGGATTGCTAGAGGAGATAATAGAAATGAAAAACGAACATTAGGGAAAATCCGAGAAAATATGGATAAAGTACAGAATGTAGGTAATAAGAATATATCTCTACTGTACCATGCTAATATAAAATGTTAATAACAGAGGAAACCGGGAGTGGGGTAAATGGGAACTCTCTGTATTACCTTTGTAATTCTTCTGTAAACCTAAAACTGTTCTAAAATGAAACATGTAGAAAAGTTTGCAATGCCTGCATATTACCCCTGTGATTCTGATTTAATTGGTCTGGGGGGTGGTGTGACCTTTAAGACTTTTAGTAGCTCCCAGTGTGATTCTAATTTGCATCCAGCCACCCACTACTCTATGGGGAGATGGTTTCTACAGACAAACTGTTTCCTCTCCCTTCCACCTATTTCACTTAATTACCATAAATGTTCTGACCTTGTCTCTAGTAAAATAGCAATGTGACTTAATGGTTTTGAATGCAGCAGTCCTTTAAATGTGCAGTCATAGAAGCTTCAAGAGTGTTATTTCCCATTCAATTAAAAATCTTGTCCAGAAGCTTAAAGTACCATACAGAGTTAAGATAAATAGGCAGAGAAGGGCAGATTGTGCTAAATATGTTGTGAATTTAAATGTATGCATGGTGGGCCTGAATACCTTCGCTTTCCCTCAGTTATGTGATTTCATAAGGAGTCAGAGGTGAGACAGTCCCTAAATTTCAGATGCAAAAGATTTGGCCTTCATTAGACAGTAGAATAATTCTCTGGGTTCTGATTGTGATAGATGAGATGAAAGCATTATCTACTGGCAAATGCAGTTTAAAAGTTCAGGAACCATGCGGGGAAGCTAGCAGCTGAGCTTTCCTTGGGGAGCAGACAGAGAGGAAGGAATCTTAACTACCCCAGCATGCAGGTGAACTTTGGTCAAGAGAAGAGGCAGAGAGGTGAAGGAAGCTTGCTTCCTCACTCACAGACATTATGACACTTAGTTGGGAGATGATGAGGCTACATCTTTAGATTTATGCTCATTATTTAAAAACCTAACTGTCTGGAGATTGCTTCATGCAATTTTCATTTTATTTTTGAGACAGGGTCTTGTTACGTAGTCCAGACTGACCCTGACCTCTGATTTACCCTCTGCCTCAGCTTCCCAAACTTCATACTTAAGAAGTTATGCAAAAAGTTTATTTTTCCTATCATTTTTCTTCCTTAAATAATTGTTAGTAGTTTTGCGTGTATTTTGTTGAAGCCTGTAAGAAAACATTTGTGGGTTGCATCTTATGCTATGCAAGGCACTGAGGGGGGCATTTGAAAAGTTGAAAAATATTTGTGGCCTCATTTACTTATTTATTCATCTAAGGAATATTCAATCAAATGCATGTCATACACCAGGCATTTGCTAGATACAAGAGATTTAAAATAAAGTACTAAGGCAAAACACTAAGAAAGATTTGGTCTCTTTTCTTAAGTTGTCCACAGTCCAAGACCTTACTGTCTAGGTCAGTGGTTCTTATTGTCTGGGAAAATGCTTAGTTATCACTGCTGGGAGAGGCAGGAAAAGTTAGAGCTCCTAACAGGTGGGGACAGAGATACTGCTAAATATCCTACAGTGTATAACTCAGCTGCCTCCCACCCCTAATCAAGAATTAGCAGACCAGACTGTGCAGAGGTTGAGCTAAGCTACAAACCCCTTTGGACTTTTCCTTAAGCACAACCTGCTTTCTGCTTGTGAAGCAGGCTTCAGAGTTGCCTCCTGCCCTCCCTTTACCAGGTGATGTGAGAACTATAGAGAAGGGAGTAAAGGAAATTGCCCTGCCACTCAAATAGGGTTTGATGGTGGGAGGGTTAGTGTTTTGGAAATCAGATTACAGCAGTTCTGTGACAGTCCAGGCCAGGCGCGTGTCCAGCTAATTGGGCTGCTTCCAAGAGAGGACCTAACCACTCCCCCCCTTTTTTATAGGCAGCAGTCAGTTTTGTACTGTTAATGCCAGTTATGCACAAATCCTTTCAAATAATAATGCTACAAGCCAAGGACGGGTTTACCATTTAAATATAGCATTTGCTTCTAAATTGAAACTTCCTTTAAAAATATGGCTTTACTTAATATTAACTACAAGTTTAAAAGAAAAGAATAGTCTTACAACTGACCTGTTCAAGGTAGCTAGTAGCCACACATGGCTATATAACTTTCATTGACATTAAATGAAATGTAAAATTTTAATTTCTTAGTTTTGTAAGTCACATAATAAGTGTTAACTAGCCACATTTAGCTATTACTGTAGCTGCTGAATTGAACAATGTGGATATAGGATATATCTGTCAATAGAAAGTGTCTATTGGACAACATGTCTTATGAGCTACTGTTTCCAAGGATTCTCCCCACATGCACAGCTATTGCTAAAAAAACAAACTTTTATTGTTTTTATTTAGCTTTTATTGTTTAGCTGTTTCTTAGCAGCTAAGTTTCAGGGGCAATGCCTGGCACCATCTAATTATCCTTGTAGGTTATAAAGCCACAGTCATGCTCAGCTAGAGGGACAATCTCCTTTCTGATATGGAATTCTGAGAAGTGCTTATGTAATGATGTTGGGTATCCTATCAGATATGTGAAACCATGATATTCTGCAATATATAACAAAGTAAAATTCAAGGAGATTAACTCCTATTGATGACCAAAGTGTGTATTGTTAAATAATAACTCCTTGGAGGTATGTCAGCAAGGAATTAAGGTATGTGACCTAAACGTATTGTATTTTAGTGATTGAGGGTAATACAGAACTGGCTCCCTATGGATTTCAACTGTAGACAGGGTGGCACGAAGGCAGGACCTCTGGTGAACTCCTTTAAAATGCATAGGTCACCACAGGAAAGGTTTATCCAAATAGTCGCCATAGGTGGATGGGCAGGGCAGGTCTCCCATTAAATATATTCAGTGTTTCAAATCTAAGATAATTAGTGTGCCTTTTGTCATTGTATGGATGTGCGTATGTGGCTTAAAAAACATCCCACACTGTAGAAAACTGTATTCCATACTCCGTTTTCTGTTGCTGGCTTTGTTTTAGATATCTGGCTGGTTGTTTCCAACTGCTTCTGCCCCCAGGTCATTGAGGATGATTATTGGTTCAGTTAACAGTAATGACCTTAGGCAGCTGTTTTCAACATCAGGTGTCTTCAGCTAAATGTAATAAACTGTATATCACAATCTGCTCTTGGATCCATTTTCTAATCAGTGAATGAAGTAACGATATTATGTGCTGTTGATTAAAGGAGTTGTCACACATGCACACACACATGCACACACATACACGCATGCACACACGCACACACGCATGGTGAGAATACATTAGCCAGAGATGCACTCAGCTGAGGAAATTCCTCTTCACGTTTTTGTGCAGGCTAAAGAGTACCCTGCTTCCACTGAAAGGTGGGCCGTGCATGTGTAAGCAGTGTAAAGTGTTCTCCAAAAGGACCTATTTAAGTCCTTGGATTCCTATTCAGATTGAGAACACAGAGTTTATGTAGCACTTTGTCCATTTTTAATATTAGAAAACTTTTCCTAGTCACTGAGAAGCCTAATAGTTCATAAGAATGACAGTTCGCTGTGCTGATAAAGAGAAAACTTTAACATCTCCCTCCACCCATGCCTACTTAATGTCTGGAATTTTATGTCACATTTTCAAAGCATACGAGTCCAGATTGGGTCACATTTGTTGTGCAGTTTTGTTTTTTTCTTCAAATTGATTCAGAGTAGCCTAACCATATTATATGTTTTTTTTAACCTTGGCTTAGGTTTTCTCCTAATAAAAACCAAGTTTTCCCTATAACATGTTGATCACTTGAGGGTTTTAAAAGGTTAAGTCAGGATTCCTATCATTTGGAACTATCTGGAATATAAATTCCTTTTTAGTGACATGGCACACAATGACATCAGGGCGAAAAAGAAAATCCTACCAATCTCAAAAAGTGTTCAAATCCAGCTTCTTCCTCTTTTTAAGGACTTTATAACCTGTGGGTGAATGGAGGAAGGAATGAAAATGCAAGGAAATTGGGGAAGATAGCCAATCAGGGAGATTTTCTCCCTAAAACATTGTGACGGATGTTTCTGCCATGAGTCTGCCTGTACTTGGGATGTGGGAGCCAGCAGGGTTTGTCTTCTCTCAATTACACAGGTACACGAGAAGGAGGACTTAAGCCATATAGAATGTAGGCTTAAAAAATTTCACTTATGTAAAGAATGAAGACCTCTAGAGTGGCCTGCTGAAAACTGCATTACTTATTTGCAAATAAATATTAAATGTCTGTTATGTGCTAGGTACTGACATTCAATGTGCTGGTGTAACAGGATAGATGATAGACAGATAGATAGATAGATAGATAAACAGATAGGTAGATTTGGCCAGTTTTTGGCACAGTGCTTCTACTTTTGGAATTTTTTGAGGGACAGGAGTGTCTTTTGTATCCTTACGAGGAACCTAAAAGAGCGCAGGCTTAGAAAGCTTCGGGAGAAGTGCCAGGCACCAGAGGAACCAAACACCCAACTGGAAACTGAGAGTTGTCAGTTCTGTACCCCAGCATTACTTCCAGAGAGGGAAGGAGGCTGCAGATTGAGTGCTGTCACCACGAGCCAAACATTTTGTAAATCCTGCCCACATAATGAAGCTTCCATAAAGTCTCTGAAACAATGCTGCTTGGGGAAACCTCTGGCCGGAACACTTGGACCTGCTGGGAGAGTGGCATGCTGCTACCACATGGTGGATCTGACAGACCCAAGTTCTTGTGCATGGCAAGCTATGGATTGTAAAGTGTGCATTCAATGGTAGGAAAAAAGCAGGTATATTTACTGAAGGTCACAAATAGAGAAATGGATGACAAAAAAGGAATACTACATGCTGTGCTGATAAACCAACTCTTGGACTGAAGAGTGAGAAAGGAAGAATAGAACTTGGGTGTGCTTGGGTCTGGGGTTATATAGAATGCCCCTAGGATGGTATAAGAACTCAAGTGGGTAGAGGGGAGTGGTTAGGGAGGGATGGCCTTAGAGTGGTGCTTGAGCTCAACTGAGTGGAGGGGCGTGAATTCCTCACCCCCGGTATCCTCTCTGTTCTAATGCCAGATGGTGTGGCAGCTCTGTGGCTCTTGTCTCCCATGCTTTGCTCTGTAGAGTACTTCTATTTGGCTCTCCCATGTTGCATCATTTACAATAAAGGTATAATAGAAAGCAGGAGATTTCTGAGTTCTGTGAGTCATTCCATACAGTTACTGAATGTGAGGGTGGTTGTGGTGGTAACCTCTCTATATGTGGTAGGTACAGAAGTAAAGGAACCTGAAGACCCTATTCACAGGTGGTCCCTAAAGTGATAGCATCCTCCTGAACTGTGTCCTTAACTTGTAAGATAAATGAGTGGTATCTAACCTGAATTGAATTGTTGGCCACCTAGTTGGTGTTGGCAAATCAGAGAATTGGTTGATATTGGAAGGAGGTGGCTGGAGATAGAATAGTGAACAAAACCATATGAGTGTCTGTTCTCAAAGTGTACAGGGGCCCCAGTGAGTTTCTTGGGATTATTTAGCACTATGCTATATACCATCTATACCATCCAATTACCCTTCCATCCACTCACCCTGCTTTTCAAGGGCTGACCCTTGTGCATCATATCAACGAGCACCGTGCTTTTGTCTCTGGTTAGGTGCGATCAGTGGGACTTTCTGAGAGAAAACCGAACAGAAGGAGGTAACTGAAGGCAGGGCATTGAGTCCTCTTCTTTCTCCTTGTAAGGCCACATTCCACTGTCCTCTCTCAAGGCAGTTTTTTCAGAATGTCTTTCTTGTTCCATATCCTGGATACTCCTTCTTTTCCTTGTCTGCTTGTGCCAAGGGGTGGTAAAAATGTTTCAGTTTTTAAACCAGGGTTAGTGCACACACACTCATACCCTGTGTAAACACATGTAGAAAAAGTTCCATTGTAAATAAATCATCTTTTAATTACTCTAAAATGAATGCTCCTTCTTACTAGGACCCTGATCAATGCAAGCCCTGTGCATTTGAATGCTGAATTTGTGTTTTCTAAGTATGTTGATCTTATTTTAGTATAGTTGATACTAAGCCAACAGTTCAGCTGCTTATAAGAAGGTCACTCCGGGTTACAATGATAAAATCATATCCTAAAGTAGAATGCTTATTTTCCTATTTCCTTTGGCAGAGAAATATACATTCAATGAGGCAGAGAAGAAGAACAAGAACATTGGTTCTGTTTTATAGCATTTAGAATTGCACTTTCCGTTGCCAGAATGGACCTTTTATCCATAATGATTCCAGCATTAATTTTGTATTCTAGGCTTTGAAGATGCATTAGTGGTCTGGGTTGATACTAGGGTGATACATGCTGATGAGAGGCTGACAAATGTTGCAGAAAATCATTGTTGTTTTATTGGTGATACTGAACAGGACAGCAGTACTCTGAAGTTTAATAGTTGTCCCTGAAACATGTTTCCTTTCATGATAAACATATCCTTTCATGATAACAGAGAAACCAGAAATAGTCTTTAAAGAGAGGGAAAAAATGTGTTTTTATTGTTTACTTTACAGAGAGTCTGCCATGGAGAGCTACATCATAAAATTTATATTCGTTACTGATATTTTTGTCTCAGCACCACCTTAGCACTTCCATCGGAATATATTCTAAGCCAGTTTTTTTCGAACAATGATTTTCTTGTGAAAAGATAGGAATGCACAAGTTTGAGCCTCCTTACCTCTTTCTTTTGCTTCCTAAAGTCATCACTGAAGTATAAATTAGGATGGCCAGGCAAAATTATCAAAGTTGGTTTCAACCTGTCCACGATCTATTGATCTGTAGATAAGAGGGAAAGCTTTTCTCAGAAGATAGGGATGTTTACATCTCAGGAGAACTGGCGAGAGGCTGCCTTCCTCCTTGATCATTAACCTTCATAGATTGAAGTGATTTCAAAGGCTGTCTACCCCCAAAGGCTAGATGAAGAAACTGAGGTGATGAGATATTAAAGACTTGCTCAGAAAGACAGCAGCATTGGTTTATCAGGGCTGAAACAGCAAAGTACCACAAACTCTGGGCTTACACAACAGACATTTACTGTCTCAGTTCTAGAGGTTGAAAGTCCAGAATGAAGGTATTGGCAGGTCTGGTTTCTCGTGAGAGAAAATTCCGCTCCTCAGCTCAGTCTCTGGCTAGTTGGTGGCTATCTTCTCACTGCGTTGGTTCATGTGACCTTTCCTCACATGTGGCCCCCAAGGCATATCTATGCCCAAATTTTCTCCTCTTATAAGCAGACCAGTGCTATTGAATTATGGATACCCTAGTGACCTCATTTTAACTTGATTACCTCTTTCTTAAAGACCTTATCTACAAATAAAATCATATTCTGAGAGAGTAATTGTTAGGACTTCAACATAGGATTTCTATGGGGAGAAAAATTCAACTCATAAAACCAAGTGCCTAAAGACAGAATAGGATTCGGGTTCTCTGATCACCACTGTTAGTTTTCTGCTATTATATTGCTTTCAATTTTCTTACTTCCAATCATTACAGAAAAGGCCATTCTTTTCTCACTGGAGTAGCATAGAAGAGTGTGTGATTAGACTCTAGAGTTTTCTCAGATACTTCAAAGAATCCAGGTAGGGAATATAAGACCAGAGTAAATTTAGGAGGGTAGTGAGCCTTATTAATTAGCCTGAAACTATTTATCCTGAGGATAAAAAGGCTGCCAGTGAGTAAGCTTTTCTTTCTAGATGACCTGTGGGTGAGGCTTCAGCAGAACTATGGCCAATTGAGGCATTGAATTCTCCTAAAATGTTTTGTCAGTTAGAGATGCTTAAAGCATGTGAAGTTTAGGAAGCATCCAAATCGCCAAATGCCTCAGGGACATATTTGCACATTTGGTAGGAAGGCTATTTTTGTTATGTTATAGCAAATGGCCTTGTGGGGAAGATAGATGTAAACAAGACAAATTAGTTTTTGTTCATGCACCAGGATTTTGAGGTCAGTCTGGCTTGGTCACTTTCACATCAACCCAAATTGCTTTGATTAAATGTTGCAACAGAAGAAAAATAGTCTTCAACTATAACTCCATTCTTCCTATTCTCTCATGATCTTATTTGCTTATTTTGAAGTAGGGTAACCTGATGGTGAGAGAAATAACATAGTCCAAAAGCACAAGGCAAAGCCCTCTAAGAACAGTGTGCTTTGATCTAGGATGGTACCTGTGATGCAAAACTCGAAAGCCATGGGCTAAGGGACAGTGCTCAGGCAACATTTACTCAGGGTATAGTTAGGTTTGGACATGACCTACTAATCCATAGCATAGAATATGTTTCTTGGTGCTCAAAGAAGGTACTAAGTAGGTTCTATTGTGTACTGCTGTGCTCCTTCCCACTAACAGTTTTTCCTAAAGCCTATTTCTTCTGGATCATCATACTGTAAATATATGTCAAGAAAAACAACTTCATATTGCATCCCTCTTTTAGATATTTATCAAGCATTTTGTACACTGAAGGCCTTGCCCTGTCTGTTAGTGATGAAGCCATTTCACTCTAACCAGGTGCTTCCAAAAGTTTTCTGATCATGGCACCATTTGTTCATGTAAAACTTGCATGTAGCAAGTAACATTTTTTTTT
>RJWM01044774.1:0-13114 GCA_004363535.1 Dasyprocta punctata | reverse complement strand
AATGTACCATAACTGCGCCTTTTTATGCACATGATACATTTTTAATTAGAACACAATGTATCTCTTAACTGGCTAATAAAGCAAGGCTTCAACAGCTTGCATAAATATGAGCCAGACTTTGCTTCTGGAGGGAAGCAAAGGGAACAAGTTAGTGTGTAGGAGAGAGAGGTTCACAGAGCAGAAAGCACCAGGAGTGAGCGACATGGGTCGGACCAATGCAGAGCTACGTGTGTCCTGAAGTTGCAGACTCAGTTTCCCAGTTCTACCCTTGACACATGGGGATGGTGAGAGAGGCTGCTCCTCTGGGTTTTACCTTAGTTAAGGCAGAAATCATTTAAACTGCATTTCACTTTAGAAGAATCATGTCTATGTTCTGTTTTTAAAAGTTTGTATCCAGCAAAGCTATTATTGGCTTGAAATGTCAAGAGTAACAGATTGCATCCCCAGCCCTCTTGGCTTCCATCCGGAGCCCGAATGCAAGGGAATCTGAAATATTAGAAAACATTATGCACAGAGTCCCCCAAGAAGCACTGTCTATGGAAAACTAGCTAAATAACATAAGCAGTCAAATGCAGAAGATGCGACTTCAATTTCCGAAAGTCCTTTTCTATTCTCCTCATTCTCAGCAGAATCTAATTATGATGCATCTGAATGATAGGCATTCTCAGAAGAAGGATGGAAAATGGCAATAAAAACCCCGCAAACACTAACGGAAGCAGTGCATGTTTAACCTTCCTGACATCACCATTAATTTCCAAAGCGCAGAGTTGCCATAATTTATGGTTATTACTCTAAACTTAGTGTTGTTCCCCCATGCCTTGGTATAGTATTCCGCCTTCCTCCACTTACCAGGGTGAGCACAAAGGGAAAGCTAATGATCAGCAGCCAGGGTGGGTGTGCTTTTAAAGAGACTAAGGTACCAATTCTACCAGGGCTTCGACTTACAAAGAGTTGAACTTTTCATGCTAGGAAAATAAAATTAGCAATGCTTCATTTGGAAATTCTCACTTCTAAATGGGTTATAATTTGTAAGATGCAAACATCATAAAAAAAAAAAAAAACGAAAAAACTATGTGAAGAATTGGCCAAGTACTCAGCTCACTTTTCCACTCGTACTTTCCTCTTTTCATCCAATTATATCCACTGGTGCTGAGAGCAGACGGTGCTGAGCGATGAGAAAAGAAATCTGTCTGGGATAGGTTTGCTGTTCTATGGAGCTCTCAGTGAGGAGGAGAGAATTGTGTGTCCAAGTCACTCAGACCCAAAATGACCACAGCTGTGAAGCGTTTGGGGGCACAGGTGCACACCTGATTCAGGCTGTGAATGGAAGCAGGTTTATACAGAGAATGATCCGTGGGAGATTTCTAGGATACAATGGTTGATTGATACTGCTGGAAGATTATCAAATTATTCTATGAAGGTCTCAAACACTTCAGAATTTTATGTATTACAAATTGATGTGATAAATTGTGCATCTTTCTAGTCTGGTTGCTAAAGTAGGATTTTTTTTTTTACTTTTTAAATGGATGTTTTATATAGCCTTAAAATTTCTCTAAAATCATTTTCTGGTGTCCTTTTGTAAGTTTCCTAGAGATGACACGGTTCACCTTACTTTTCAGTATCCCTTACCCTAGGTGATGTAGAGAAACTTTGATTTTAATGCTACTGTGTTTACCAACAGATTAAGAAAAAATTTTCTCCCTGAAATAAAAAGACAGATACTATCTTTCTGCCTTGGTTACCAGGAAACTCTGGGGCAAGTTCTGAACAAAACTTAATTTAATCCATATTTTTTGTACAGCTGGAATACTGGCCTAATCACTAAGTGATTATTTTTAATGGTACCAACTGATACCTGTAAGTTACTGTTAATCATTTCAAATGTTTTAATGTAGGAATTACATACAATGGAGAAAATTATATGTACATTGTCTAAATATGTATATGAATTTAAATAGTTTTATAGGTAATATACATATATGATTGCATATATAGTTATATATAATCATCTGTATATAATTTAATTATAACACTATACTTGTGTATATTCTCTGAAAAGATAATTCATATTAATACAATTTTAAGTAAAAAAATTTAAAGCTTTACTTCGAGAATAATTTCACAAGAAACTAGAAGTTTTCATAAGGTAATTTTCACTGAAAACCTTAAAATTATTCATGTATAATGTTTTTGTTCATTTGGTCTGCATAGCAAGACCAAATGATTTAAAATTCCATACCCAGAAGGTGGATAAGCTGATCAATAGATAGCAAAATTACTGGCTATTGTAAGATTTGTTTAGAACTTGACTCAACAAGAATCAAATGCCCCTTGCTAGGCTCAGAGAAATTAAAAATATTTAGCACTATGTTGCCTATAATAAGGTCTTTCTCATTTTTTAAAAATTAATTTATTATCATTATTATTATTATTATTATTATTATTACAGGTTAGCCTGGACTCACTACATAGCCCAAGTTGGCCTTGAACTCACAGTTATCCTCCTGCCTCTGTCTCCTGAGTTCTGGGATTGCAGGCATGCACCACCATGCCCTGCAGAAGGTTTTACACAATAGAAAAAGGAGACTTAGAAATAAAGCATGTGATTAACTGTGATGCCTATGAAATGGATAATCCACTGTGATTGCACATTATCCATAATGAGCAGTGGAGGAATTGTAATGGTTACCTGGGAATCCGCTGTTAGTTTCAGCAATAGCGCTATGACTTGATGTACTCCTACCATGTACAAAGGTTAAATGCTTTATTTGAGCTAGTTGCACCCACATATAAATTTTTATACAAACATCTATGAAATTAGTCACAACAATTTTAAAAATTTATAAAGATAAAGGAATTTGCTTCAAGTCAAATTGACTGGATTTGTTGGAATGGGCTTGTATTAGAAAAAAGTTTGTCCTCGAATTATAAAACAGTGCCTGAAAAGAATATTTTTATCCATGTTTCACAGTTTAAATAGAAAGAAATTTAAATATGAAGTCAGAATCAGATAAAGACTGGTTAAAATGTATCATGAGCTTTTCATTTCACTAAATGTGCACATTTACATTTACCTTTTTATGCATCTTAAATCAGTTTTGATAATTTATGTTTTCTGTTTGCTTGCTTGTTTGCTGAGGCGCCAGGGTGAACCCCAGGGCTGGGCACGTGCCAGCCAAGTGCCACACCTCTCAGGCAAACTCCACTCGTTAATAGATGATTTTCCATGAAATGTTCACATCTTGATTTTAACTTCCTTGCATTATGTTGTGCATATTTTAGTGTGAAAATAATCTCAACTGAGTCTGAAGGAGCATACTTTATTTCAGTCCTAATATTTTTAATTTATACATTCATTTTTAATTTTGAATAGTTCTACCTACTTTATTTAATATTTTTCCCAAAAATGAACACAATATTTGACAGCATTATCTTCTACAGCTTCATTGCTTTTCTCTCTTGACTTTTTTTCTTTGCTTCTTTTTAAAATATTTGTATAGATGATCATATCCACAAGGTCACCAATTTTTACTTGTTTAGTTCACAACAACGATAACAGTACCTGACACACAAAAGGCCTTCCCAATGTACATAAGTCGAAGACATTTGCCACGGGCTATAATAGAAATGTACTGTTCCATGTAATGAATGCAAATCTCATCCATATTTTTCCTCCTCCTCAGAAAATATAAGCACTTGAATCTTTATTTCTAATCTTTCATCTTTCATTTTATTGTTGCCTATTGTTCCTACTTTATATTTTTATTTATATGCATATTTAATTTTCACTCCAAAATTGAAGCCTAAGGCTCTAGTTTTTATTTCATTCCTATTGGTTTCTCATCACCAAACTGTACACTAATTCAGATCAATACATCAGCACAGGATGAATTTATTTTGTTTTCCTTATACAGTTAATAGTTTTACTTAATGAATACACATTAATAAATCAAGGTTATGAGATAAATTTGGGGGACTTCTAGTTTTATGTTTTAAATCAACTTTTATTTTTCTAAAAGTAAACCAGGCAGATGGTTTTAAAAGCTAAATAATAAAAACCAAATCTTAAAACAAATATATTTGTTCCCAACTCTTCCTTCATGCTTCAGGCAACCTTTTCTATTAATTACTTTTTTAAATTGAGAACATGCACATTCGCATTATTTTCTTGAATGTTCTAATATATTCACTGACATGGTACTGTAAAAGCCTTTTACCTTTCTTGCACCTCTTACAACTCTTCCTGATACATTTTGATATAATTGCATTGCACTTATTAATAATGTTGTTACTTAAATCAGTATTTAGTATTTCAAGCATTATAATTTTATATATATGTATGAGCCACGTTTCTTTTCTTGAATATCTTTTGATTATTTCTTGTAGTTAATAAGTTTTACTGTCTTGTGTTTTTTTCCAAATAGCTTTATACCTTCAAACAGTTCTATAGAACACTTTTCATGCAATATTACAAGGTATCAAATCCATCAGATATGACCCACACTGGGCCAGAAATAAACTTCTCAACTACTCCACTTGCCTGATACAATGACTTTTCTACCTGCACAGATGATGTGTGGTTTGGCAGGGTTTTTGTATCCTAGCTTGAAAGACATTTTTCTGCCTAATTTTTAAAACAAGTGTCTGTACTGTCTCTAAGTTCCTACTTTTTTTTTTAAGAAGTCAGACTTCATTTTTATTCTTTGTCGTCTTTTGGAGCTATAAATTATTCTTCTGTTAATGCAACTTGTAGTCTTTTCTGAAAATTTCAAATAAGGAGATGCTAATTTAGGAATAGTAAAAAAAAAATGTGGGTTAGTCAAAGCAGAAATAAATTCCAAAGAATTTTGGAAATGACTAACACAGAAGTTAAGTATGAAATGAGCAGCAGGTGTGAAAATACATCAACTTAATTAAAGATGTGGATAAAATAGGAGATTGTACTGAGGTGCATGTTTGGCACCTAGGATTGACTCCTAAATACCGCAGCTAATAATTAAATATATTTACATGCTCAGTAGTAGACTGTGCTGGAAAAATACAGACAAACGTATTATGACATGGAGAACAAGATTAAAAGACAGGACTCCTGGTAGCAGCTGATTCCCAAACAAAATGCCAAGAGGAAGAAGTGAGACCACGCATGTCTGGATATTATTCCCAAATACTCATTCAGAATTAACTGCTGGAGAGATCAGCAAATGAGGAAGCAGAGGAAAGTTTGAAAGTTACATCCTCTAGGACAACTACCCAGGGCTGCTGCAATGGATTATCATAAACTTGGTGCTTTAAAACAATAGAAACTCATTCTTGTAGAGATCTAGAGACCAGTGGTCTGAAATTAAAGTGTGAGAAGGGATGCATGTCTTCAGGTATGGCTTGAAAGCACCTTGTAAAGTTTATGGGTTGGCAATTTGATGCTTAGAGGATCAAACTGTCTTAAGAGGTAGAAAAAATAAGAGGTAATGCAGCCATTAGTGTCCTGCTCCCATGAATCAGTTACATCACTGCAGTGAGAGTGGAGTAGTTACCACAGGAGTCTTAAGTTTGTTGCACATGCGTGTTGCGTGGACTCTCTCTCATTCCCTTCCCCTTATTATATGATTTGGAATGATACAGCAAAAAGGTGCTTCTCATGTACCAAGCCTAGTCTTGAACTTCCAAGTCTCTAGTGCCATGAGCCAATACACTTCTGTTCCTTGCAAATTACTCAGGGTCGGGTGTTCTGCTGCAGCGGGAGAGAATGCAACAACAACCTCTCTAAAGACTCTCATAAGCAGGCCCAACTTGCCTCCTATGGGCTCCCTGCCCTCTTAAATTATTTTACATAGGATAAAAATATGATGAACAAAGGAAGTTTTGTACATACATTATCATATACTTTATGTACAGCCCAAGATAATTCTTCTTGGTTCAATATGACCCAGGCAAGCCAACATTTTGCACATTCATGCAAGAGAGGAAATTATACTGTATCTTGTTAGTATTTACATATGAGTACTCCCTGCATAAAGTGACCCACCTTTGTTAATCTATGTTGATACGCCTACTTCTCTGTGACAGCTGAACTGCCAAGGTCCAATTCTGAACCTGTTGGTTTCTAAATTTTAGAGAAATCACAGTTCTTTCCCATTTGAGACTGACTGCTCTTAAAAGAGGAGTAGGTGGAAAATAAGAGGTTGATTCTGTGTGAAGAAATGCTAAGAGGATAATCAATGCCACAGAGAGTGGGAGGAAGTTTACTTCAAGGGAGACAGAAATGGCCAAGGAGATTTTGAAATTATTTCCTGAAGTGTATGTTTTGACCCACTACCTCATGGCCCTAAAGAAATCTGCAAATCTGTACTGAAGTTAATATAATAACAAATAGAAGATTCCTCAAAATACAAGATGATAAATCATCATTCCAGATTGGCACAAGGCAGAATCAGAGACTATTTGCTTAGCTCTAGGGACAGGTGATGATCTACCAATAAAGCAGAAACCTAAAAATTCAGCACAAGAACATTCTCTTACAATACTGACCCAATGAAAAGCAATTTGCCACTGGCTTTATTAGAATTGTGTACAAGGATAAAATGTCCATTATTTAAACTAAATTAATAGCCATGGGTCAACTTTTTAGGAAGATTCTAACTGGTGATTTAAAATCTCTTTTATTTAGCTATAGAATTCTATTTCCTATCATGAGTCCAATTATCCACTTTTTGTGTATCAACTAAAGTGTCTGAGTGATGCTAGAGAAAGTGGTTTAATTTTTCTTACTGATACCACTTTATTCTCGTGACCATCTATAGCAAGGGTGCTTTCAGTACTCTTCAGTAACCACTATATTTTGCTGTTCAGCCTTATTTTCTTTTTATTATAATAACATTTTCAAGTTCTCTCGTTTGAAACTATTATCCTTCTCAACTTGTTACTCACCCACAGATGATATCTTTGCCTGTTTCATGGGAAAAATTAAAGCCATTGGTTAAGAGCATCCTCGATTTCCTGTTATCACAACTTTCAGTCTAACTAATCTGAAACCCATTATTTCCTTAGTTTCTCCTACTGAAAAGATGCCTCTCTTTTCTTCCTCCTCCCGAACCTATTTTCTAAACACTTGTGGTATGAATGGTCCTTCATGTTTGGAGCAGATACCGTTTGAACTGGACTGAGGTGTGTGATGCTGGTGATAATTTGGAGATCACAACAGAGATAAATTTTTGCTCTTAAATGATGGGTGGATAAAAGGACCTTGAAATAACCATACTTGCTTCTTAACAGTTTCATAGGGTGTGAAATACACCACTTTAGCCCATGCTCAAGGAACTGGGGCTTCCTAGTAACAACGCAGTAGGATAGAAGGAGTGAAAAACAGTTTAATGTCAGTGAATCACTTTCCTGTGCCTTACGTCCTGTTGCACAAGTTGGAGATTTAGAGAAAATCTGACATGTGCCTTATCCTTTTTATTACTTCCATCTGACTCTTTGTCAGTTCTTCAGTTCTCTTCATTTCTGCCTCTTACATATATGCTCACCGCTGTCCACTTTGGATTTGGGACCTAGATAAGATGCCCTCTCCTGAGAGATAGTCTAATAGAATCTTAGTCAGTCTAGTCGTATTCAGTCTGACTGTCCCATACCATCTGTTTTAAAGAAGGGTCATTTTTTAAAAAAAACTTTTATCACAGTGTATTTTATTGTTTATTGTTAGTATGTATTTTTGATGCATGCTAATGGCACTCGTCTTGGAAATTGGTACCTACACACATTGCATCTCAATAGCATGTCCTTCTCCTCTCCACCCTCACATCCCCTTCCCATCTCCACAAAGTCTGCCTCCTTGTTTCCTGCCACCTTGTTTGTACTTTCCTCTTTCAATTGCTTATATTTTGGGTTTCTCATAGATGACAAACCATGTGTATTCACCCTCCTCGATCTAATTTATTTCTCTAAGCATTCTAGTTTCAAGATTCATCCATTTTTCTACAAATGACTCAAATTTATCATACTTATGGCTGAGTAGGACTTATACTTATATCATAATTTAATTATTTTGAGCTGTGCTTCTGTGAACATGAATACGCGTGTATGCCTGTGATACAATGACTTTCACTCTTTCAGGAAGAGACCCAGAGGAGGATTAGCTGGGCAAATGGAATTTCTATTTTTAGGGTTTTAAGAAATTACCATACTGATATTTATGGTGGTTTTACTTGTTTTGCATTCCCACCAACAGCACAGAAGTGTTTCTTTTCCCCTCACAGCCTCTTTTAGAAATGCAAATGTTATGAACAGTCCTCTCACTTGTCTGGACTCTACTATCTAATACTCAACGCTCTTTGGTGGCTACTGAGGTAAAACCAAAATCCTTAACATGACCTGTAAGACTTGTCTGTCCCTTTGAGTGTGACTGGGGTTTGAACACAAGGTCTTTTGAATGCCAGACAAGTGCTCTACTGCTGGGCCATACTCTGATGCCCTTTAAAAAATTGTTTCAGGGCAGGGTCTTGCTGAGTTGCTGGCTTGTCACCTTTCCACTTCCGCCTCCCAAGGAGATGAGATTGCAGGTATGCACCCAGCTGATTCCTTGATTTTGCAGAGAGATTCTGCCATTGTCTTTGTTCATTTGTTCAGGCCCTGCCTTACACCAGTACATGAAGTGTTCTCTCCGTGCTTTCCTGGTAGATGCCTGGATAAATGTTTGGAATGGTAATGGTGTAATTATCTTTGATTAGTCACTGAGTTAACCAACAACTCCCTCCCTGATCCTCTATTTTAGACAACAGCAACAACAACAACAACAAAAAAAAAAACCCCAGAAAGTAGACGTTGATTATTAGACACTAATGTGGAGCATTCATGCATACCTATAATTCCACTCATGAATATGCATAGGTTATGCATCAGTCGTTACTCTCAACAGCGAAGAGTGTTCTTTAGCCAGTGTTACACTCATCTGGGATTAGAAAACACACAGGAGTACTGAAAGCAATTCTGGAGAAAACACTGGGCAGGAGCCAAGCGCTCTTGTCAGGGCTCCACATGAAGCACCCCTAGGCTTTCCACCATATTAACTGACGTTGCCGATTTAAGAGCTCAACAGAGGAGCTAAGGCAGCCTTCAGTGGCAACTTCGATAACACTGAAGTCAGAACTGTAAAACAGCAACATTTGGAAGCAACCAGTGCAGAGGAGAGGCTAGGCTCCAGGTGGCCCACTTTAAAATTCCAGTTCTGCTGCTTGCTAGTTGTGAGAAATTGCATGGAGAAGTTTTTTTGTTTGTTTGTTTGTTTTTTCAAAAGGTACTGGGGTTTGAATGCAGGGCTTTCACCCTGAGCTGTATCTTCAGCCCCCACCCCCTAAACCACTGAGTTATCAGGTTAGCCATGAGTTTATGATCCTCCTCTTTCAGCCTCCCAGACTGCTGGAATTACATACAGGAAGGTGGCACCTCCCCCTCCCCCATCTATAGGCGGATTTTTAGTCACTTTGAGCATCAGTATCTTCCACTGAAAACCATTAATGATAATGCCACCTCTCAAAATAACCTTCTGAATTGAAAATTGAATCACACACACACACACACATGACTGCACACACACACATTTTCAATATCGAAGAACATGGATACACGTAGCATTTTTGGAACAAAATTAAATCAGCCTTACTAACGACATTCCTCTTTGAATCCATGTTCTAAATTATTAAGCGTACATATCATTTTAAAAATGTATTTGTTGGAGACTAATTTCATTCTCCTACTCGACTGGCTAGATTTTTGCCTATTATCTGAAAGCAATACATCCAAGTCTGTTCTATCCATAAGAACTAAAGTCTTCCCTGTCATTCATTCTATCTTTAAGGAGCGAAAATATAAACATTTTAAGCCCCCATCACCTTTGCTGAGGATTCTTTGTCCCCCAGTAACCTAGCGGAAATGTAAGCTCACCCTGTGCTCTATCTGCTTTATGACCACATACACTACAGCTAAGGGCACCAGTGGAGAGAACATCAGACAAAGGCAACCCTCCTAGTAAAATGGGACATTCGTGAAAGTGTAACTTCAGGCAACGATGTATAATTCTTCTGTATAAGCACACCTGAAATGTTGCATAGAACACACTCATATACCCATGCCACATCTGGCAAGACTAACCTGATACAAAATGGACCAATCCGGTTTTCTCCCTTAGGACATGGAGTTGGAACATAAACTCTACTTCATCCGCAATGGATACTAGGACTGGAAAATCACAGTCCCCAACATTTGTACAATCAGAAGCGGGGAAGGCTGCTCTGCAGGAACAGAGGGAAGAAGGACACAGACGTCAGAGCCCAGCAGTGGGTCCAAGTGGCCTCAGAGAGATACCATAACCCTAGTTTGCCGCTTACTATTTCCTTCATTCTCTTAGATCTGAGTCCGGGTTACAAAGCACTGTTTTGAAGTCAATGACACGTTTCCATGTTTAACACACGTCCCTCTTTCATTAAGCTATTTTGAGTGAGGTTTTGACCCTTGGAAGGAATATATGGTGTGAGAGGATCTGTTGAAACTTACTGAGGAGGTTGTACCCCACCATTTCCAGCGTGGTTGAGAAAAGCCATTACCAGAAACTCTTGACCATCAAGCACATGATGCAGCTCACCTGTAGGACCACGTACTTACTGTGCACAGCGAACACTGGAAATTATGATTACTGAGCAGGAATATATGCTGGTGCATTCAAATCAATGATATCTTAAGACGTTTTTAGAATTCAAGAGAAAAAAAGAGCACAAGAGACACTATTTAGAGAAAGACCACCTGGCAAGGGCGAGGTTGCAAGTTTGATCTCCAGTACCAAAAAATAAAATTAAGTTAACTTAAATTAAAAGACCAAAATCTGGTTTTCTTTAACAAGCTTTTCAACATAAGGATATGATTTTTTTTCTGAGTTTTGTCACCAGAAAAATGTATTTAATGAGAAACTCAATAGATTTCAGCCAAATTAGCCTTCTAGCTCCTTGTGTAACAGTCTTTCGCTACATTTGAGTTCATTTCAGCTTTGGCTTCTTTCCTGCTCCTTCAGGTCTTTGTAATTGTTGTCCTGCCCTCCGTTAGCCCTTTCTCAGGAATAGTGGTCAACTCTGAAAGTTTAGCTGTTAGAAGTGTAAGGAACAATTTTTGTCCAATTCTCTGCTTAATTTTCTTTTTCTACTTTATGTTTCAATTGGGTTACTTGTTCCCCTGTTGCAAGACATTTAGATTACTAGTGTCCATATCAATCTGAAGCATATGTACAAGACAGGAAATTCTATTCAAAGTTATTGTAGCTTTTCTTTTAGATACAAATGCAAATATTAGGCAATTACAGATAGATTTAAGAATCATAAAAATAAACTGACTGTTCAATAATATCTCATACTTTAATTATTATTCACTTTCTGTTCATGTTTGATTGCCCATTATTTATCAAGCATCTACTATGTTGTTAAACATTATGAAGTTACATATAAGGAACTGCCACTGTGTTTACAAAGCCTATGATTTTGTGATAGAGGCAGGCAAGTGAACACATAATGCAAGGCTAGTTAACAAAGAAATTAGAAGGGCCAGGAATTTAGCTCAGTGGTGTAAACACCAGCTTGGCAAGCACGAGGTTGTGAGTTCAATCCCTGGTATCAAAACAATAAAAATAAAAAATAAAAATAAAAACAAAGAAATTAGAGAAATGGTAATGCTGCAGCTACCTGGAGAAGTGAGAACAGTAAGACAAGTAGAGAGGTCATAGAAAGTATCTTGCAAGCAGAAAAAAAGCAGAATGTTTAAAATCTTAGAAGGCTGAGGAACATAGAAGAATTCAGAGATGAATAATAGCTTGCCGCACTAGTACAAAATATTCATTGATTTATTCACTTCGCAACGTTTTTAGGAAAAGAGTGCAGATGGTTAGAATGGTAAGGAGAAGCACAGCTCAGAGCAGGTTTCATATGCCACGATAAGCAAGTCAAGACCTGTGTTAAGAGGTGGGGATTTTAAGCAAGAGAAGCGTGATTAATTTTTTTATTTAACTGGATCTTGGAGGTAGCAAGTGAAAGACTTATAAGTAGGAGGATAATATCCCAGGGAATTTGAACTTTTCAGTAAAACAGAAAAGCGTGATGATTCCTTTGCTAAAACAAGGATGAAAGTGAGCAGATTTGTGGGTGCTGGAAGATCTCTGTATTTAGTGAATAAATGCACAGGTCTAGGGATTTAGTAGCAGCAGAAGGAAAGAGAGACAGTGCACCCTGCCTTGAGTCCTAAAGTTCTGATGTCGGTGACTGGATGTAGGTTGAGTCTCTGTCTCTGTCTCTCTGTTTCTCTTTCTCTTCTAAGTACATTTTTACATCATGCATGTATAGGATATGTTATGTACCGCCAAGTCCTCATACTTTTGATGGGGCTGAGTCTGACACTTGTGATCAGTTTGTTGTCTAGCGCCAGGATTAATGGCATCAGGATTAATGACGTGACTGCTACACCCACCCAGGGGTGGAGCTGAGATACAGTATAAGGGAAGGCGGGTCTTCCTCTTGCTTGCTTCCCGGCTTCCGCCCTCTCTCTCGCCAGCATGGATTGCAGCTTGCAGCTTGCAGCCGCCATGAACTGTAGCCCCGTCATCCCATGCTGCCTTGGAGCCCACTTTATGGACTGAAACTCCTGAGAAACTGTAAGAATAAACCTTTCCTTCCCTAACTTTGGGCATCAGGTATTTTGTCTCGGCAACGAGCAAAAAGTAACTAAGACAGAATTTGGTACCAGAGGAGTGGGGTCGTTGCTGTGACTATTCCTGACCATGTGGTTCAAGAGCCTTTGGAAGTGGCTTGCGGGGAAAGTTTGGAAAGGTTCGGAGATGCCTCTACATGCATAGAGCTGGAACGGCTTAGGCTGTTTTGTATGGGAGAGTCTGGTCAGAGCTCAGGAGACCAGAAGGCTGATAGAAAGCCTGCCGGTAAAGACCAGGCTCGGGAGATTTCTGCCGGGAAGAAGAACGACATTGGGTGTTGGGCTCCACACGATGTGTGTTATGGTTTGGCAGAAAGTTTGTCTACGTTTTGCCCATGCCCAGAGACTTTGCCTGAGACTGAGATTAAGGGCAAAGGAT
>RJWM01044773.1:0-13115 GCA_004363535.1 Dasyprocta punctata | reverse complement strand
TAATACACTTGAAAAATGAAGAAAACATATCCCTTATATGTTTGACTTCAACCAAAATTCATCTGAGGAGGAAATAAAGAGTCTTAGCTATGAGTATAGTTTTGGCAAGAGTGTCTCTTAGAAGTTTAATGGTGAGCTGCTCAAACTTGCCACTATCTTTCTTGCTCTGCTTGTTTTCAAGAAATATATTTTTACTTTACTCATGTTCACAAAAAGAGTGCAAGCTGATAAATTTTAATAGATCGACAAATTTTATATTGAAGCTAGTATTTTAAGAATCAGTGTGGAAAATGTGTGCATTTGCTTTTAAGTAGGTGTCTTAGTTACTTTTTGCTCGTTGCCGAGACAAAATACCTGACGCCCAAAGTTAGGGAAGGAAAGGTTTATTCTTACTGTTTCTCGGGAGTTTCAGTCCATTAGTTGGCTCCAAGATAGCGTGGCATGGTGGGCCTGCTGTTCATGGCGGCTACAAGCTGCAAGCCGCAATCCGCGCTGGCGAGAGAGACAGGAAGCCGGGAAGCAAGCAAGAGGAAGACTCGCCTTCCCTTATACTGTATCTCAGCTCCACCCCTGGGCGGGTGTAGCAGTCACGTCATTAATCCTGGTGCTAGACAACAAACTGATCACAAGCATCAGACTCAGCCCCATAAAAAGTATAAGGACTTGGGGGTACATAGCATATCCTGTACAGTAGGTATATCTGCCTCCTATTAAAGTATTCTTGACACTTTCATCCAAAAAATAGGCGTAACAAAGTCATAAGTCTCAAAGCCTTCTAGTTCAAATGTTCTCTTTTGTGAGTAATTAATATTTGGGCACGATTAAATTAATAACCTATGGTCAACTTTGCAATCGTTATAAGGGTAAAATATGGTCTACAACATAATGAAGAATCAGTATAATGGGAGTTGTTTATTAGCTGTGCTAGTCGGTACAAAATATTCGACTTCTTAGAATGTCACCATTCTTTTTTAGTATTTTCTAATAAGAATGTCTTTAAGAGTACATGGGATAATACTTGCAAAATTGCCTGGCATAGACTAGATGCTTGATGAAGTTTGCACAAACAGTCACAGAGCAAATCATGTGTCAGGTTTTGTTTCAGGCAATGAGGGTATTACAGAGAAAGAGAAAAATCACTTCATTTCCGCCCTCATAGATCTTATCCTCTTGTGGTTTGAGAGAGTTAGATAAAAAAGTTAAAGTAAAATAATTTTGGAGCCAGAAAAATGTTGTTTAAGCCAAGGAGCTAAATATAGTGATTTTGAAAATATAGGCACATAGAAGACTACTTTCAGTGCAAAGGAAGATGTCTTTCAAGTACAGGCACATAAATACAACATAAATAAAAAGTATCAATCACATTTGAGAAAAGATTATAAGAAGGAAGCATGGTAGCCATTTATAGACTGTATAAATACACAGAATTTAGACTTATACTGTTTCTTCAATTATTGCATATGCCTTTATAAAAAAGAACTAAAGATAATGTTAAAGTACTGCATTGCAATGTTTGTTTGGAATTTTTGTTTCCTTCTCATTCCTCCTCCTCTTTCTTCTTCTTTTGGAGATAAATTAGAGAGTACTTGAAGTGATGTAAACAGTATGTTGATGGTCTGAAAGTTCACAATATCTAATTAGTGTAACTAGAAGAATAAGGTTTAATTATGCACACAATAAAGTGCTTCCAAATTTTTATCGAAAGGGATGCACCTTTGACTTCTGAGAGGATAGAACACAAAAAGATGTTTACATGAAGTCACTGAACAAAGGCATTAGTATGGTACATTGAGACTTTTAAAGATAATTTTTATTTTTAATGTTTAGTGATTGAATTGTTAGAATGTATTCATAATTTTCTAAACTTTCTAGGTAGGCTTTAAACTCAGACCTGATGTGCAAAATGAGATCCCCATAGTGAAATCTGAGGATGTTTTTAGTGAACTGCCCAAATAATTTTTGACATTCTTGTACCCAATCTGTGTTTTGATCTTGTACCTTAAATGAGCTATTTATTCACAGTCATTGGTATATTTCCAAGGGTTGTAGCTGTATCCACACCCCCACCCCGCCCCAGGAATTGAACTCAGGACCTTGTGCTTTGCACTTGCCAGGCAGATCCTGTGCCACTGAGTTATATACCAGTCCCTTTACCTGGTTCTGTGTAAATATCTAAACTCTTAGATTCTGTATAGCAGAAAGAGATGACTTCACCAGGATTATCCTGGGCCCAGGAAATTTGGATTTTTTCCTGCTGAGAAAAATACATAATTTTGGAAAAACATCTGATTATTTTTCTTCCATGATAAAGGATTCCAAGTTATGAGTTCTTTTTTACCCTAATTTATTGTTAACAAATTGTAGAAAAGTATACACTTCAAATGCCCTGAAATATATTCTACTATAATGAAGGAAGAAAACTAAGTATACTTATAGTCCTTAGGACTAAATGTTTACAAGCTTAAGAAAAGAACCGTCTCACCTCTGTGACCAGAGTCTTTTGATGATTTTAATCTATAGCTTATGAATTCTGTAGGATACACCGAAAACACCACAGCTAATCCAATTAGCTAATGCCTGAAATGCTTTCCCTACAGATTCTTTTGGTTTCCAGAGTATTTACTCAAAATCCAGTATTGCATCTACTTGTACATCAATCAATTCTCTTTATGTGCAGCCAAACTGAATATGTTCAGATTGCTTCAAAATATGCCATCTTTCTCTCCCCATTATAAGGCACATGACACATTTCTAATGATTAGATTCTGATGCCCAACATTTTAAAGGGCTGTCCTTCTGTGTATGCAGTTAACACATTTTCAAATGCCACTTGGCATATGTGTGCTCCTGTGGGGTTGTTATACATGTAAATGTAATAATGGAATACGCAAATTTCTCAAGCCAAAAAAATGGGAGCTTCAAAACTTAGTCCCACTGTGATCTCTCTAAATTTCTCTTAAAGTTCCCTTCATTTTAAGTCATTGAAGAAGGAATTTCAGCTAATGTATATCTTTAGCTACTTCAGCAACATTTTTATTTATTGTGTTTCAGAATTATAATCCTTTTTGCCAATGTGAATACATGTACTTTTTCTTCATCGCATCTGTTGAAAATCCCACAGTAGAAACCATATGGAACTGGAACATTGCTGAAGGGCAATTGTATTTGGTGATGAGAATCAGGGTAAGGTCTATACTGTTAGGCTGGCTCAGGAATTGATGGGTGATGTTAGGGAAACTGATTATAGTGAGTGTCGGGAGACCAGCCTTCACATTCCAACTCTGTCACTAGCTCTGTGACTTAAGCAATGTTCCCTAATCTCTCTGGGTTTAAATTTTCTTTTCATAGGAGAGTCTTGTCATTGACTTCTTTTGTTTTATATTACCATGTAGTTTTCCTTTAATATAAAAATGTCTGAAAAGTAGTAGAATAAATGTCATGTTTTCCGGTTATTTATTTTTAGACACAGAGGACTGAGATTCCTTAGCATTATTTCAAGACACCCTGAAAGGAGCAAAGTCCTGACCTTACCATGCACTTAGACTTTTCAAGCATTTCAGATGTTCTTTAATGTAAGCCTCACTTCTTGACCCAACTTTGACCTATTATCTGTTCTGTGGAGCTTGACCTATTTTTTTCAGAATGGTTGTCCTACAGAAGAACCTGTGTATAAGGTTTCTTCAAATTAGTTGGTAAATGGGTTTGCTTGTGACATAGATACTTGCTTGGCAGGACCTTGAGAACCATCGAGTATGATTCCTTATTTTGCAGAAAACTAACAAGTGCCCAGCTGACACATTAATTTCATTTTGTCTCTCATTTTCCTTTTAACTTTTATCTTATCTCAGAAAGTAGCTACCTCTAGGTATGTTATTTCTTTTAGGGCATTATGAGTCTTCCAACTGTGTAGTATTTATTTTATCAGTTGAAATATAGTGCATATATCACATAGTTCTATTATGCCACCTTCACATCACTAACTTCAAAAAATTACTCCCAACAAAACAAAGCTGTCTAAATTTATCCCGCATGCCAAATTTGCATATTGGATAATTAATCTCTTTGTAACAGTGTGTATACAGAAGTTGTGTTGTTTTAATGTATACTAGTTTGGTTACAATCAAGCACTCTTATTTCTCATGTCCTTTGGAGTTTATGAATTTTTTTTAATATATTGAAGTGATCAATTATCTCTTCTATATAGATTCAAGGGGTACTCATATTGGTCCTGCTGTGGAATTCTGTCCTTATGCTGGACTTGCTGAATTTATGCTTTCAGGATATAAATGACCCACTCTGCACCAGCTGTTTCTATTGGTTTGTTTACAACTAGTGGGATCTAATGCAGGTGTTTTAGTGGTAAGCCTTCTCTAGTCAATTCTAGTAAGGAGTCTTTAGAAATTTAATGGTTATCTGAAAAATTGACAGTGTGACCTCGAATTACATTAGCATCCCCTCTCTGGGATCATACACTCAAAATCTCTTTCTAAATATCAGTTTCTTCTCTTCTGTCCCAAATATTTTTCTCTGTGTTCCTGTGATTCTGGTTTACATGAAGAACACTTTGCCTTGATTTTGGACAGAATGTTGTACCTGAACTCTTTCTCCATTACCTCCTTCACTCATCATTGCTCCTTTCCAGCTGTGCCCTTCACTTCAGTGGCTGAGTTCCTTGCTGATCTTCGTGGCACACACTATGCTGACTCACACTGTAGGAAGTTCCATCTGGTCTTTGCCAATACATATTTAATTGCAGGTGCATTTATTATGCTCTGTAAAGTTTTTCCTGACACGCATCTTCAAATATTAGAACTGATGTATTCCTATACATTCTGATAATCCTGACTCCTCTTAGCCATTTTAGATTTTCTTTGTTTTGTGGGATTTTCCACTTTCTAGTATATTGTCTCATGTTTTACTTATTGAGCCTATGTTTTATTGTGTCTCGTCTACTAGATTATAAGCCTTTGCTATGGCTTGTGTCTAGATGTTCCCCCCAAAACTTCATGGAGTCCTAGGACTTTTTCAGAGATGGCTGGATCTAGAGTGCATGATGGTGGGATTAAGGGGCAGAAAGATGCTGTTAAGGTTCAGTTACTGATTATGCTATCTTCTGCCTGCCATGCAATGTTCTCTGTAGATCTTCCCTGCCCTGGACCCAGTCAATATGAACTGAAACTTTTACAAACTGTGAGCTTTAACTTTGGGCACTGGGCATTATTTTCTATCAGTAATAAGAAAAGTGACTAAGATACCTCCAGAGGTACAGTTCTATTTCTTTTATTGGTTTTATCATCTATTTCATTAGAAAAAGGCTTATCAATAGCAGGCACAAAATAAATTTTTGCCTGAAGTAATGAATGAATAATAATCTTCTTTATATTCACAGGACATCAGAAATCGAAATTACCACAAGTTGCCATCAGTTTAAAATATCAACTGTGTTCTGGGAGTCTGAGGCAAGAGGATTGCTAGTTTAAGCCCACCCCAGGCAATTTAGCAATTTAGTGAAAATTTATTTCAAAATTGAAAAAAAAAAGGGAAAAGTTGATTTTGAGGATGAACCTCAGTGCAAAATCATGGGTTCAATATCCAACACTGCCAAAAAACATCCTGAAACAATATACTTTGCTCCACTTGGTCAATATAATTTTTTGTTTTGTTTTGTTTTGCTTTATGTGTACTCTTGTGGTCAAACTGTTGAGGTCAAACTAACTTGATTTTTGGAAACTTGGCTCATCTTTAAATTATCCATTCAGAAATTTTATGAGCAGAAACATATTTCCTGAAGGAGGTCGTGAGGAAGAAAGTGTTTTATTCTAAGTGCCTATTTTATTCTACTTGCCAGGTACACACTGTGCCACTTAGCTCTATCCCTGGCCCAATATATTGTTTTAGTGACAGAATCAACATGAGACATACAAAATGATTTAGTGATTGTACTTATTTCCAGAAATATTCTAACAATGTTTAAAGATATTCACTTGGAAATGGAGAGCTGTGGGTTCTTATCTTTGCCCCATCATCATGTCTGTCCTTGGATAAATTCTGTCACTTTCCGGGACCCTCAGTTTCTTCAAATGTAAAATGTGAAGGATGCACAGGCCACCTGATCATGATTTATATCACTCTTGCAAAAGGGAAAATAATTAGTTCAAGCAATTTTATGAGCAAAAGAAATGAACCAAATAATTTGTTTGCTGACCTACGAGATGTTAGATATTTATTGCCCAAATGAAAGCAGCCATTCATCATCATTTTGTCATAGGATAAAATAAATTGGAGCAATGATACTACTTGGAGAAATGGTCAGATGCGAATTTTGTCAATGGTATCCTTCGTATGCTAACGATTATGAAGTTGACATTGATGTGGTTGGCATGGCACACAATTAACTGAACAAATACACGTAAAGCGGAATGGGAGAGAAAGTAAACATCTAAAAAGGATATATACAATCTTAAGTTTACTATATATAGTAGTTTATCCAACATGGCTTCTTAATAGAAGTATCAGTCTATTGTGTCCCTAGCCAGATTTCAAGATGTGTTAGATTTCTTCCAGACTATCTCCCTCCAACAAGTCATTAATGGATGTTCATAAGAATTTTATAATTTAGAAGCAATGGAATAATATTCTAATTGAGAAACATGATTTCTAAAGTGTGTATACAGTGTGATTTTTCTATCACTGGATCCTCGATTACTATCAAATAAATTATATTCATGTATTTTTTAATTCTTTCAATCAGTGTTCTAATAGATATTAAGGCACGGGATAAACAGTAAACTGCATGAATGATGCAAATTCTTCCACTAAGGGAATTTTTTATTTTTTGTAGTACAGGAGATTGAATCCAGGGGTTCACTATCACTCAGCTACCTCTGCATCTCTTTTTAGTTTTATTCGGAGACAGGGCTAGATAATTTGCGAGGTCTACCTAACACTTGCAGTTCTCTAACCCCAACCTGTCATGTAGTTGAAATCAGGAACATGTGCCTCTGTGTCCAGAGGGTGATTTGAAATCTCATAGGTAAGTATCAATTCTAATCAACTATTAGCATAAGACAGGCATTAAAAAATTCTGGGTGTGTTAGAATGAATGGGTGTTTAAAATTGTCTTTAACCGAGTCCTGAACAGAGAAAATGATGCCTTCTTGGAATTAACTAGATACACGAAGAAAAAACTTGCTGACTGGGTGAAGCAGAATGGCTAGTGAGAAGCCCTGAGAGTCAGCAGGTTCATGGAAATCTTGCGCGTGGCAGTCATTCCTATGGGTGCATGAGGTGGCAGGTTAGCAGGTCCCGTAGACAAGAGAGGAGTGTGCAGGAGGTTTATAATGATCTTATCAAAGACAAGAAATTATAATGAATCCAAAGCTGGAAAAATAAGGTGGAATAAAGGGAAGGGGAAAGAAAAAACTGAAATGTGTTATGTACGTGTACTGATTCCTTATAGTGAGTGTAATCATTAGGTATTGCAAAAATATGTTAATAAAAGTAAAAAATGAGAAATTCTAATCAATGGACTAAATTCTTCATTTTAATGTGTCCAAAATATCACCTTACCAGAGTGTCAAGAATGTTAGAGTGTTTATACACCAGGTGAGTCCATTGCTGAATACGAATTTCACTCTCTAAAATGTCAGTTGAAATTAGTGTAATTATTTTAAAAAATAAAAGAAAACACTGTCTTTTATTTTTGCAAGCAAGTTCTGAACAAATATGACTCCATCTAGAGTATCTATATATCCATAATTTAAACTTAATTACTTCAATTAATCTTGTTAAATATTCTCTAATATGGACAATAATTATCATTGTTACTAGTAATAGAATTTAAGAACTACTAATATGTTATATCAATGTTATATAAACTATACCATTTTAACTGTATTGCATATGTTGCTTCATAAAATCAAACAATTACTTTAAAAACTATCGCCTCATTATTTGAACACTTCTTGTTTTCTTGCCTGCTGATGTCTGTGGCAGAGAGATTACTTTCCACTTTATGTGGTTCAGGTTAAGTAGAAAGGTAGAAAGTTTAAAGAGGCATTCACTTGAATAAAAATTTTCAAGTGAAAGCTAATGAAAATAACTCAGTAAGTTTGCATTTAACTGTAGTACCACAGTATAATAAATCAAAAATCCAACTTGCTTCCTTCCTCCCTTTCTTTTTACCTTTCTGTCACATTTCTGGTTATTTCCTCAGTATGGCAACTACACAATACAAATGACTGGACTTGTACTTTAGGATGTTTTAATTTACATTTTCTAGGTGTTTGCAATGTTAAGGTAAGGTTGAGACCTCCTGTGCAGCTCAGTATCGATCTATTTCTCAATTTGAATAAAATTTACAACTTCCCAGAAGCCTTAATAGATAATTGAAAATCAACACATTTCACACCAAAATATTTCACACCAAAATATCTGGACTAATGATATTCGACAATTGCTTGTGGTGAAGGTGATGGTGATATCATTCATGTTGATGATAGTAGCAATGAGGGCAATTATTATAAAGATAATATTTTCATCCTAGTAGAAAAAAATTGACTACTTTAGGGTTACATGTCTTCTTCAAAACTAGTTTGATGTGTTTTGCCAAACATATTACGAGCCTATTATGCAAGCCTGTTATTGAAATGATTCTCTTACCCAACTCTAGTTCAAAAACTGAATAAATAAAAAAAAACACCAAAAGTATAAAAATGACATTTCTCTTTCAACTATGATCCTAGAGGGACAAGAAAATAATAAAATATCAATTTAGGGTATCTAGTTTTAGGGCCACTACATATTATTTTCCAAGACACTATTTTTTTTGGCAATTTCCATACCAGAAAGACGACATACCATCCAGTTAATATTATCTCCTACAAAGCCAAATAATTCCAAGTGTGTTTACCACTCAGAGTGTGTGTGTGTATATCAGTTCATGAACTTGCATGTGAATTTTACTTTGATGATTCTTTCTACATTTTATTTTCCTCCTACTGCCAAAGATACATATTGTAATGAAGCCCTCTTAACAGACATGAGACCCCTAAGGAGCCTTGGAGTGGTTTGGCAAAAAAGAAACCCATGCTTGCTGTTCAGTGGGGTTTTGCCAAGCTAGCATACCTCTAATTGCATTTTCCCCTAGCTTACCCTATCCATCCCCCTCCTCAACCCGCATTTCCCTTCTTCCTAATAGTCTTTTGTGTGTGCCGAAACAAATGTTATTATAATGAATACTGTATATTTACAGTGAGTTTCAGAGGATTTGGTAGACCAAAAAAATGTAGATTTTTTAATTAATAGTAGCTTTCCAATGAAGATAATATTTATACAATGGGCCCATGTGTTTGTATTTTCAAAGATAAATAAACTGAATAATATCCAAACATGATAATCAACATGTCAGTTTCCAAGTACACTGGCATTTAGCATTAATGCTTTCTACATACTTATTTTGTAAAGAGTAAAGGATCGACATTAGCACCGATTCCCAGGGGAATTGTGTTTTCAGCATTATTTCACTATGAACTATCTTCTTTTGTGTATGGCAGGTATAATATAATACTAGGAGCAAAATGAACAATTACAAATAAATGAAAAGTTTCCATCAAATCTTTTTGGCATGAAAATAATGCTATACGCTTTTTTTTTCTTTTTTTTGCTGCTACTTCATTTCTGATTAATGGAATATGTTTGAAGGTGAGTTTTTCAGTTTTTATCTTCTGCATTCTTCAGGCTTTTTTGTGCTTTTTCATTGCTTCATTTGTTTTTCTTTCTTTCTGGAAAGTCACATGATGTCCACTTTTTCTCGTTTTCAGATCTAACTATACATTTGTGCTTAAATTCTCAGTGGGGATTTTAGGTTACTGATTTTCTAGTTGTCTTGGTTACTTTTCTCTCATTGCTGAGGCAAAATACCCAACACCCAAAATTAAGGAAGAAAAGGTTTATTTAGCTTATAGCTTGTGGAGGTTTCAGTCCATAACCAGCTTCCAAGGCAGGGTGGCATGGCACCAGGGCCACATTTCAAGGCAGCAACCAACAAAAGCAGCCAGAGCAAAAGAAGGGAGAACAAGCCTCTTCTCCTCCCTTACACTGTAAGCAGGCTACCATCCCCTCCCCACTCCAGGGTGAGTGTAGCACTTATACCACCTCTGTGCCCTCCTTTTGCACAGGCTGAGGATATTGACAAAGTAAGGATCCTGGCTCCCTGCTGAGTCTCTTAGTTGAACTTCTAAACTTCTCAAGTTCACCCAATGTATCAACCATAACACTGGCTTTTGAACTTTGGTTAGAATCAAACACCCTGAACTTCCCTATGACATGGTAGAAGAGTTCCTGGTCAGGATTCAGTCAGACCCCTCCAGCTTTTAGTCAGATGACCATTAGAGTATCAGTACACTTCAAACCTTTATAAAACTTCAGTTTATGCTATTTAAAAATGAGTATACCATTCCCTGACTGTTGTAAGACTTTATGACAATAATTCGAGCCAAGCCCCTTTCACATACACAATCTTTGTACACTCTTGATCTCTCCTTATCAATGCATTGTCCAAGTCTGTGGGCCAACTGATGATACTAAATGCAGAGCTTAATGTCTTTTTACACTCTGTCCCAAGTGAATTACCATGCAAAGCATGTATTCCATGCCATGTTTATAAATCTTTTATAGTTCATTGTCCAGAACACAGTTCAAGAGTTCTGATCCTCAGTGTCTACTGATTTCTGTGATGTAAATACACCTACCTTAGTCAACTTTAGGTTATTAATCTGACATCATTGGAAGTACAACTTGTAAGAGATGCACAGTGGCGAATCATTATGTAGTATTTTCTCTGTTCAAATAGATGCAAATGTCTTCATAACATAGGTAGTATTGAAATGTAAAATAATTAGGAACGAGTTGCATTTATTACTTTTGAGTACACTTTATTTAACTGAACTAGTATACAATTTATTTGTTAATGATGATGTCGTTGAGTAATAAGCTTTAAAAATTTTCCTAAAAAATTAACTTTCTGTCCTCACAAACCTTCACCAGCAGTCTCCTTCAGGCCTCTGCATATTTACGGGGATCCTTTGACGTTAGCAATGTGAAACAGAATTAAAGCCAACCATCCCTCCAAGGACAAAGTGCACTGACACAAAGGATAAGTAAATCACTTACAACATGTGTAAGCAGTCAAGTAAATGTAAGTGGCATGGTGCTAAGTAGTGAAAGCTTGTTGTAAATACAATGAGACCCCAGGGAAATCACTTCTCAACTAATTAGTTGAGGACAGATCCCACTGGCTGGAGTTTACCCCCAGGGAACTGGAAACCAGTCTTCACGCCAAGACCACCCTGCCCTAGAAAGACTGAGAACAGAGTACAGTCTATTTATTAAAATTTGTTCTCACTGTAAAGGGATACCGCTTAGTGTAGCGACTCTTTGTGTCTGTATTTTAACTTATTCTAATTTAATATTATTTTTATCACACAAAGTTTTTTTGCTTGTTTACTAATTTGTTTTACTTTATACTTGTGTGCTTGTATGTCTTCATCATGAAGAATGGGGATGTTTATATATCAATAAATTCAGCAAAATAAGCATTTTTTCTTTAGTTTGAAAAAGTACAAATAAAAAAAGTAAGTCCTGTTTGCATAATCAAGAAAGAAATCCAGGATGAGAACATTTAAAGAGTCCCATTTCTCAGTGAATGGAATGTTGGTTTTCATTAATTCTTTTAAGGCATTTTCCTAGACCATGCTGGACAGACATTCAAACCACCTGTCTTCCACAAAGATATTGCTTAATCCCATAGAAGGTAATTTATCTCTTTCAAAGTGTAAGTTTCATCTCCCAGGGTTTCAAACTATATCCAGGCCAAGATAATTGATGACCTTATTACTACTCTTTGAGCTCTGCTGGTGGCATGCTGAGACTTACTTCCTTGAGGCAGAAACCTAATGACCCACCCCTTCCATGCTAAACTCCAGTGGAGATTTCAATTTCTTTGTAAATCACAATAAAAAAAGTCACAAAATGATTTTGTAGAAATGAAATATACATTTGCATATACCCATTTACTTGAGAGGTAAACTGTGTCACAGAAGATCACTTGAAATTTTATTTTCATATTCACATCCAAATATTTATGAAATACTGCTTGTTACTGTAAGAGAAATTCTAAAATTCTCTTAAATTTTAAATGCTTTTATTGTTTCTCACACTTTGAAACTTACTTTAATTCAATAGCAAGTAAGGCATTGCGCTTGGATTCTTAATCTCACTGTGAAACAAAAACTAACGGTATTCCTTTTCTATTTATCCTATATTTGCTCCAAATACAGTTTCTCTCAATTAATTAAAAGGAAAAAGCAACTACATGGATTTGTTTCTAACTACTTAAAAAGTCCAAATTATTTCACAAATGCCGGGTCTGGAAAATCTGAGTTGGTTGATGTCTTTCACCCTTATCCCCTCGATTCAAACCCCTTTAAACGCTTCTCACCCTGAACTCCTCTCCGGAGGACACTCCTCCATTATTCTATATCCCGGCCCCTGAAGTTTCCCTTCTCAGTATTCTTTCGAATTTGTGATTACTTTTTCTCACATTTCTTGCCTACCAGTTTATTTTAATACCATGTCCACTCTTAAATTTCATGTCAGGTGGTCAGTTTGGGGTCAGTTCAAATTTTCATATCCATAATCATGCATCAGTCAATGAATAGCTGCTCCAGGTCAATGTTGTGACTGTAGTTACTAATAGTAATTAGAATTAATGAAAATTATTAATAGGACAGATGTTAAGTGTTCTTGCTAAAAAATAAAGTATATGCGATAATGCATATGTTAATTAGCTCAGTCTAAACATTTCACAACATATATATTTCAATAAACAAATACATTTTAATCTAATTGTGATTGAAGGGGTTGTAGAAATTTTAATAATCAAATAAATATAATTTTCCTTCAAATTAATGGCTAACAGTCAATTGGGTACAGTTCTCTACCACTGTATAAGAAACCCAAGGATAAATTGTTTTCTCAGTGCTAGAAATTGAATTCAGCATTCTCAGCATGCTTTTCTTTGTCTTTTCTTTTTTTTCTCCCTCTCCTCTCCTCTC
>RJWM01044772.1:0-13116 GCA_004363535.1 Dasyprocta punctata | reverse complement strand
GAAAAAAAAAGAATGTACTTAGTGTCTGCCTTGGTTGCAGCTTCAAGCCTCAGCCATCATTCTAGGATAACAGGAAAAATCCCTTTCGGCAGGCTGGAGTACACTAATTCAGTCTTCCAACATGGGTAGCTTTCTGCACAGAGAAACCATTCACATTACCCAGCGCAATGCAATGTTTGTCCAAAGAGAGGGCAGGAAGCCCTGACTTCTCACTGGTATTATGGAAATACCCCAGCATTTTTACTCTTTTAAAGTCTCATAAACGCAGAGCTCTCTAATCTTGCCCTTCTCTTACCTAATCTCCAGGGGACTGAGTGGCTCAAAACATCTTGAAAAAAACACAGCTTTAAGTATCTAGTTTTAAACTCTACATTGATCAAACTTTCTGCTATCTCAGTCTAAGTTGCATTTTCCAAGATTAAGTTCCTCAACTCGTTTGCTCACTGTAACTGGTTGAACTATTAGTACTTCTTTCCCTTTGAAAGCCATTCTCTGGATCTTAAATTGTGTTTGGCATTTTTTTTTTTTTGGAAGAAGGAGAACTTTAAAAACAAACACGCAAACAGCATAAAATAAAGACAAACAGGAAATGTTGGTAGAACTTTCCATATTCATAATGTTTTCCAAAGGCAAATGTTACAACTCAATATTTCCTTATTTACCAGGAGAATAGTTTGAGCTTTGTCAGTTTTTGCTATTCAGATCTTTGGTAGAAGATTAATGTAAACAAGGAACTCCTTTCCTAACTGATTTGAAATGTGCTTATTTTAATGCTAGTGTTGTACAGTGTACCTAACCACAAGATGTAAGCTTTTTAGTAACATGAACTAACTTTATGTAACCATTTCCCCATTTTGTTTTTCTTCTTGTTTGATCACAAACAGAATTCTTTTTATAATCCATCACGTATACAAAATATTGTGCACCTGAATCTTGAAAATACAATAATATACAAATAAAGCCTAAATCATTACAAAGACCAGTATCTCACTAAAGTAAATGTATTATTGCACTCAGCCTTGTGAGAGCTGTATAAAGTGACTAAAGTTTTTTCTTTTTTTCTCTTTTGATTCGTATTGCCCTTACTTAATATACAGTTTATCTGTAACAAACCAGTTGTAGACAATTCGACATCAAGACACTGAACATGAAGAAACAATTTAAAAATATGTTAAAAGATTGAAATGATTCAATCAGGAACAATGCATTTTATTTATTTATTTATGGAAAATATTTTTGAAAGAGAAGATTACTACTGTGATTAGAGTAAAATGTGGAAGTTAGAATTGTTGAAATATTTTTACTCAGAAATCTGTGGCTAGTTTTTCTCAAGACTATTTTTGTAGTGGCCACTACATCAGTCACCCTGTAGCTTTCTGAACACCTAAATAATTCTTAACTATATTCTCTAAGTCTGTACAGATCAGCCTTGGTGAGATCCAATGGATATTAACTTGCTGTTCCATCTTCAAGTGGGTTAAGAAACAAATATTACATTTTGCTGGAAAATTGCTGTCTTAAATCATTGGTGAAAGGAATTCCGTGACAAAGACAAATGCAAGGCTGAAAAGAGTAGCAGAAGCTTGCAGCTTTTAGCTAAAACACTTAAGAACGTGTAGACAGCTAGAAATTTCAGTAAGAAAAGATAAATTACAAATATAAAAAAAGAAAGTAAGTAATTTCAGTGAGGCCAGGCATGCAGGCACAGGCCTATAATCCCAGTACTCAAGAGGATGATCGTTCCAAATTCAAGGCTATCCTGGACTCCACAGTGAGTGTAAAGGCAGCCTGAGCTACGTAGAGAAACCCAGTCTCAAAAGGAAAGAAAAGAAATTTCAGTGGGTTAGTAAAAACAAAAAAATCTGGTGAGCCTGAGAGAGATTATAAGAATTAACAAGGTTAGCATTTGGGGTTTATTTCCCGATGTTCAGATGAGTTTTAAGTCTTTAAATCAAGATATCTAATATTAAATTATTGATTTAAATTATTGATAATTATTGATTAAATTATTATTGATATTTCTACTTTCATTTTTTATAATAGCGGTAAGTTGTTCTATGCTAATAAAGCCATAAATTCCCCTTACACTGTAATTAATCAAATATATATCATTTATTTTTAAATTGCTTTCTACAAAATCATTAATAAGAAAATGATTTCTATTTTGTTCCTTTTTTTTCCTGTGATGATATCAAGGAATCAGATGATAATTATATTCCTGGGACAAAAATAAAATGACTCTATTTATTGGAAGATGAACAAGATAAAGCTTTTAGAGGGTTGATTATCTATGCTATGTGTTTATCTGTCTCCATTGGTATTGAATAATCTCAAACCTTTAAAAAAAGACGCATGACAAATGTTACAGTACCTTGTTTTGTGAACAGATTGTTCAGAGATTTTCAACGATGGATATAAGCACAGTGGGTTTTACAAAATCAAACCTCTCCAGAGCCCAGTGGAAGTCTCTGTTTATTGTGACATGTCTGATGGTGGAGGATGGACTGTAATTCAGAGACGGACTGATGGCAGTGAAAACTTTAACAGGTGCGTTAATTACAAGAATTTATCTGGAGCAGCAAATGTGAGATTGTGAGATTTATGCTAAGCCTTTAAAAAATCATAACTGAAGCTTATTAATTAGACAGAATTCCATTCTCTCTAAGTGAGAGTACTAAGAATGAATTAACTAATCAAGAAAATAGTGGTGGGGGGTTGCAGAGGGTCCTTTGGGTACTGCAGATGTCCATTTGGATTTTGATTTAAAATTACTTTTTATTTTACATTGTTAGAGGCTGGAATGACTATGAAAATGGATTTGGAAATTTTGTCCGAAAAAATGGTGAATATTGGCTGGGTAATAAAAATCTTCATCTATTGACTATACAAGGTAAATTTTGCTTTACATCAGTTTGAAATACAAAAGAAGCAACACTAAAATGTTTGCCACTAATTCATAGGCAATGGAACTAATTCAGTAACTATGATTTGCAGATAGTAATGATATTTGTTGGGCAATAATCTTTTGCAAAATAAAATTAGGAAGAGAGGTAAAGAAACTACAACAAGGTTGAGAGGGGATTGTTTTCCCATATATATTTTCTATTTCTAGAAAGGAAATGTAATGTCATGAGCATTTTAATGCCTTCAGTGCCTGAGAATTGTATATCAGTTATCTATTGGCACAATAATGCTGAGTAAACACGCCACTTCAAAATTTCGTGTCTTCAGCACCACCATTTATTTTTTCCTCATAAATCTATAGGTTAGCTGGTGGTTTGACTGATCAGGACTGAGCTCTGCTGATCTTGGCTAGACTTGCAGACAGATCAGCAACCAATGCCCTGGTCACTGGGTGGCTGGTGCTCCAGGATGACCACTGTCATTTTCCTTCAGCCAGAGAAAGTGAGTCACAAGACTGATTGCGATAAAAGGGGAAAAGAAGTAGACAATAGGAGTTAGGAAGTAGCACTGCAAAAGGAAGAGGTGAAAACTTAGGGAATTAGAGCTATTTTTGCAATCAAATATCATAACATACTAAATGGCCTTGTTTCTACACTCTGTCCCATTTTTAATTTTGACAATTCTTTGAAGACATAGCAAAGCTGAAAGAAGTCTCAGCCTATGACCTAGTTTCTTTATTAACATTTTATTATGCTTGTTTTATCACATATTTCCATCTATCTATCCTTCTATTCATCCATAAGTCTGACTTTAATTTAGAAATATACATAATAAGAAGAAATATATGTTTCAAAGTAAAATGCAGGCTTTTGTATAGTTCTCTCTTTATGCATTCACATTTCATCTTTTTAAAAATAGCCATTGATTTATTATGGACTCAGAAAAGTAGGCTTTACATTACTAAAAGAAATGTACTAATGTGACAACAACATTTTTTTTTCAGTTAGTGTGTATTCTACTGAATAGTGGGTTTTGTTTTGGTATGTGCATACATACATTATCATGCTTTTCACATGTATATTTCAAACTAGAGTTTGGTATTTGTATAAAATATTGCTAACGAATTTTCCAAGCTCCTATTTCCCATGTTTTGTTACTATCCATAGCCTTCTTTACCTTAGTTGTAGTCTGAGATTATACTCAACCCCACTGAGGTTTGATACTGAATGTTTCATAAAAGGTCATTGTATTGCCCAAGAAAACACGTTAAATCATGTTGGCAATGTATTAAATATAAAAGCAAGAATTTCTTTGTTCCATCCAAACTCAGGAATGCTATTGATCTTTGTATATTTATAATAGTCAGTAGGGTTATAATCATAAAGATCTTTGAGGCGTGAGAATACTGGCTTCAGAGGGTGAATATTTCCAGAAGCCTAATACTCTTTTTTGTTTTTCTTGTGATCATTGCTGTCTAACTTTGTATTATGTTTCTTTTCCTTCAATGTATTTCACATCTTAATTAAGTGTTTTGTTTTGTTTTTACCAGATACATAGCATTTACCTTACCACCTTCTGTCTTTTTTTGGGAGGTTGTGTACCAGGGATTGAACTCTCAACCTCGCACCTGCCAGGCAGGCGCTTAAGCCACTGAGTCAAACTCCTGGCCCTGTCCATTCTGTTTCTTTTGCACATTAAATTTATCTGGTGCTTAAAAAAAATCAGTGATGAAAACCCCAAGGCCTTTTAAATTATATTAAATTCAAGCTTATTTTCCAAATTATTTCCATGTACAGCTTTGCCAAGGTGGACTTTGCCGACAAGCCTGCCTCCCTCCCATGTCTGTCTGGTGTCGGGGGCCTTGTGCGTGCTCAGCATGTGCTCTGTCACTGAGCTACATCCCAGGCCTTCCTCTCATGGTTTAATTTGGTCTGCAGGCAAGCTACTCTTGTACTGAAAATTTGTTCAACCATGTATCATGTCATGCTGAACAAAAGACAATGCTTTTGTCCCTGCATTCTTTAATAATGAGGCATTTAAGGCCAGAGAAATTGCCTCTGAAAATAGTTTTATCTACATTAAATGAATTTTGACTGCTTGCAATAAAATTAATTTAGAAATGGTCTGTAATTGCAAGTTTGTTCATTTAATGACCAAACAGATATTTAGATAATTACCTTTAAAAACTGAAACTGACTTTAGGTCTCCCTTGTAATGAAGTATTTTTTGGGACAGCTGACTTAGCCTTTTGCACTGTCCCCAGACACTTCTTAGTCTTGGCTCACCCGATCTTTACTTCCTTTTGAGAGTAAAGAGATTGTCCACCAACACACCTTCTTAAACTTGCTCCACATAGAAATCCAGAATCCCTCAGTCCAGCAGCCTTGCACTTGTTTGGGAAGCCTTCAGGCCTCTGCTGGTCTATCCTCCTAGGCTGCCAATGTGAGAGCTCCTGAGCCAAGCTGGAGGAGAGGCTGAGGCATATTTTTTATCATGGGTGTGGGAAGAGCTGAAAGCAGACTAGGGATATAGCTCAGTGGCATGAGCACCTGCCTGGCAAGTGCAAGGTGCCAACTTCGATTTCCGGTACTGAAAAAAAGAAAAAGGTACTGAAAAACAGAAAAAAGTACAGCTGCAAAGTCAGCAGCTGCACAGTCCCGGGTGTGTCCAAGGCCTCTTGCTGTGCACAGTGGCAATCAGGACATGAAGAGAAAGAAGCCTCTCTCTTCAGAGTCTCCTGCTCTGGCTGAGAACTGTAAGGAGTCTGACACTCTAAACAATGCGGCTTTACAGGTCATTGTCCTATTTATCACAATAGGATACAACACTTATTAATGAATAGTTGGTTTGATTTCTAACTTTCTCTGCTCTTGACCATAGTTTTGCTTTTGAAGAAACAACAGTCCTTACTATTCACAAACAGTGGGACAATAGGAAACACACTGCCTTGAAATAGCAACTATTTCAATCACTTTTTTTCAGCTAGTGTCTTTTTATCATCTAAAATCTTATGTTCATCAAAGTACCTCACATTTTATATTTCAAGATCGTCTTTATTGTATTTATTTTTAGCACATACAAGCAATATATGCCAAATAAATTGTTTATTTTAAAAATGCATTTACATTTAGATATCAACTCTTCAAAAATAACTTTTGACTCTAAGTCCTTGATATTAGTGTATTTTCCAATAATTATGACCATTTGTGCATCAAGAATGTTGGGAATCCAGAATTCCTGAGAATATTCCTCTACTGTCTTTGATATTCCCTTCCAATGGCATCCATTCTACAGACTTTGATGCAAACATTCTCTTGAATGAACTGATACCAAAGAAAGTTTTCATGTAACACCCAGGATTATATTCTTCCTCAAATGGTTCTCAAAGGGTTTGCTGGCTGATCATTCATATTACCAGAAGAAATAAACAAGTTCATACATATGTAGGCAATGATGGCTATGAGTAACCTGGCTAATAGAGATTATAATATTTTATTAATAGTAATTACTTATTTTTAGGATCAAGATTCTTACTGAAATTAAGAAAAAGGATAAGCTGTTGCATTTTAAAAACTTCTGTCCTTTCATTATGAGACTTCATACTCTTGAAACTGCACAATGACATTTTCTGTTGCTCACTACCAACTGAATTGTACTAGTTTTTAATCTATGATAGACTCAGCAGAAATTGTCTACCTTTCCTATTGTGTCTGTCACATTTTTCAAGTAAAACAAACAATAAAGGATTCATGTTTTAAATACAGTGGTGTCACTGTTTATTCTTCAAAGACTGATTTTTACCCCAGCATGGTGGTGCACACCTGTAATCCCAGCACTTGGGAGGCTAAGGCAAGAGTACTGCTGTGAGTTCAAAGCCAGCCTGGGCTACACAGTGAGACTCTGTGTCAAAAAACAAAAGCAAATGAACAAACAAACAAACAAAAATCCTGAAACAAAACATAAAGATTGATTTTTAAGGGAATAAAATGAAACAGTAAAATGGAATAAAACATTGGATCTCAAAAACAAGACTGAAGAAAATTCCCTATAATTGCTATATTGCATATTGTTATCCTTTAAATAGATGCTCAGACTACTGGCTTTACACCTGCAAAGTCAGTCAAATGATACAAGCAGTAAGTTGTTGTTTTTACTTCAGTTGCCATTGTCTCAGCTTGTGTTCCTCCAAATCAGTCAGGGGAATGGAGAGCTTTTCTTGTCTCCCAGCTGGCTGGCTCACGGGAAGGTGTAGGTTGGCTTCTTGGTTCTCTTCCTTGCCCACAACTGCTGCTGGCTCACAGGAAGCCACGGGTTGGCTTCTTGGTTCTTCTCCTGGTCTGTGACTCAAGACTGATTCTGGATAGAAAGAAATGGTAAAAGTAAATTTGAGCTATTAATTACTGTTAAACCTCATGTCACATATCATATCACACATTTTAAAAACTACAATCTTGTTTTTTTAGGAGACTACACTTTAAAAATCGACCTTGAAGATTTTGAAAAGAATCGCCGTTATGCACAGTATAAAAGCTTCAACGTTGGAGATGAAAAGGTACAAAAATTTTCAAATAGGTAACACCATGAATTAATACTTAAAACATACAAATTAACACTGAAGTTATTAGAGATAAAACTATACAAGAGAGCCTATTCTTTTATTTACTAAGCATGCTTTTAAAATGGAAGCTCCTAATAGTGAAACTTGTCTCTTTTCCTTTAGAATTCCTATGTGTTGAATATTGGAGAATATTCTGGAACTGCTGGAGACTGCCTTTCAGGGAATTTCAGTCCAGAGATGCAGTGGTGGGCCAGTCATCGAAGGATGAAGTTTAGTACATGGGACAGGGATAACGACAACTACAAAGGGAATTGTGCAGAGGAAGATCAGTCTGGCTGGTGGTTTAACAGGTTTGATGCTTTATAAACATGGTAGTAATAGTGTTGATGATATCTCAGTGGTAGGCATTAATTATAATGTATGAGGTCACGTTGGTCTTATTTGAAATATTAGCAATATTAAGTACTTATCCTTATTAGAATTCTTTAGCAATGGAGTGTTTTTCATTGTGCATATTAGTGACATTTCAAAGATATGTCATAGAAATAAATCAAAGTACTACTTTTGCAAAAACTTTTTGCAAACTGATTATGGATGAGTTATAAATATAAGTATTTGTGGCATTGTATTCTCATATAATACAAAATTGCCATTGTTATTGCTGTGTTTCCTATGTAGTACAGTATACTACTGCTTTTCAATCACTGTGTCTTTCATTATTCATTGAATCCAAGATCTCCCAAAGCAAAATTTTTTTTTCTATGATATTCCAAAAAGCCAATTCCATCCTCTGGTAGGATACTTCAGTGTTACTTTATCATCAAGATCATTCCAATTTTAATTGTGTAAAGCTCTTCCTTTTATGGACCTGAAATCTACCTTCTTATACCTAATCAGATTTTCCTTCTGTAACTAGAGAGTAATTGTAATCCCTTTCCAACATAATTCTTCAGGTGCTGAATGAAAAGTGATTTATTGCATTCTCTTCTCTGGGCCAAACATCCCTGACTCCTTTAACTGTTCTCTATCTGAGATGATTTCCAGACAGCTTCATTGGTTGTGATCACAAATTTAAGACAGGAGTGGAAACTTTCTGCAGAGAGTCTTTCCTAGAAATGACTCAATGGGTTTGCTCTCTCTGCAAAACAGATGTGCTCCAACTGTTGGGCAACATGCAAACTTTCAGTCTTTTCTTATGAGAATGTAAGAGTCGCCTCAAAACAAACTGGACATTTAAACTTTCCATCATAAAATCTTTGGTATTTTTAGGTTTTCCACATACTTGATTATCCATTTAAATTCCACAATTCAAACTTTAATTCTTTTCCCTCAGTGCGTTTTTAAGTATTTTAGAATCTTCTAAATGGAAGTAAATCAGACATCTGTTAATATTCCATGAAATCACGAAGGTCTTCAGTCTAACATCAGTTATTGCAGTGGCTGATTTTAAAGTGGTAGATCTAGTATAGATATAATGAGTTCTAGGTAGTGTAACATGTTATGGCAAATATAATTAGCTGGAGAAATAGTAATTTTTCCCCCTTGATTTTGCTGTTTAAAAGTTTGAGTTCATTTACTATTTGGCCACCTATAATGGAACCAGGATACTTGCAGCAATATGAAGGGACAGAAAAATGAAATTATTTTTCTTACATTGCAAGTGGAAGGTGGTGATAACCTCTTCCCTAGTGATTTTTTTTCTTTTTTAAAAAAATATCTGTGCCTTGTCTTTTTCTTTCTTCCCCCTTGTTCTTCTAAGTCAAGGTTATTGAAAATTTATATATAATTCACAAAGTCATCAGCAAGCATCAATAATGTTTGATTTTAGCCAGGCAAGGTGTCTCAGAAGTAAAAAACAAATAAACAAAAAATAATAATGTTTGATTTTGTGAGACACATTGGCACACACTAATACTAGCCACTCAAGGGGCTGAGGCAGAAGGACAACATATTTGACACCCTGTTTCAAAATGAAAACAAAAAAGTCTGAGGATGTAGTTCAGTGGTAGAGCACCCTGGATTCAATCTTCAACCCCCCACACAAAAAACTTTGATTTTGAACAGAATGTCATATACAGAAATAATCACTAATAGTATCAAGAGATCAAAAGCATGTACGTTACCCAGTTTGTTGGCTTATTTTGCACCTGCATGACAACAGACATATATATTAATGTGGACAAATATCATGGACTTTAGAGACATAGGTTCAGGGAAAACAAAGAATGGCAAATCAGTATCTGGAACCACCCAAGTAAAATTAGAAAACCTGGAGAAAAAGTAAATTTTTTTCAGAATTTAATGCCACTTTCATCATGCAGAGTACTACGATAGTTTAACGCTACCATTCTTTCTTTTCTTCCTTCTTCTATGTTGTCCCTGTCCCATAGTTGTTCTAATTTACATGAAATATTCACACTTCATAACTATTCCTCACAGAGCAAGCTAATCACTGAACAGTGCTGTCTTCTCTCCCTTGTTGGCATAGAATCTCACATGACTGCTCACAGCTACTTCTTGACCAACGATGCACTAACCAACCCTTAGTGTCAAGTCCAAATCATTCTAGAACCAGAGGATTCTGGAAAATTAGTCTCGGAATACTAAGGCGTTGACCATAGACTAAAATTCCTAATAGGTTTTAACTCACAGAGCAAAGTTAAAAGTATGTTTAGATGGCAAATGATGCTAAATAAAAATATGCCAAAATATTCATTCTAGAAACTTAGTTTACAATGTTTTCTTTTTAAACATTACTTTCCATGGTGTTTTTAAAACAGCAGATGTTTGACGCTCACAGATTTAATATCTGTGCTTTCAGTTAGTCACATCTATTTAAATTAGGAGGAGTTCCAGGATGGTCAATAAAAGCACATTAAAGCACTAAGCTAAGTGATCCAAGCCAGCTACTCTATGTTTATGGGTAAATTATAAATCTTTATTCAATAAGTTGAATTCTTTGCATATATTTTCATATCTACCCCTTGTAAATATTGTCTTTATATCCTAATGACCAAAATATTTTCATTGGTTATATCAATAAAAAATATATGGTAGTTAATATCATAATAATGCAACACAGAAAATTATCACATACTCTTATATGTAATTTATTCATACCAGGGACAAATATACAGACTCCAAAGGAGGAAGAGCATTATTTAAAAATTGTATGATAACCCAATGAACTTCTCTAATGAGTGCAATATATGTAGAAGATTAACCCATCCACTCAAATGATTATTGGTGAATGGCTGGGAATTTTTCAAATGTTGCTTTAGGTTTTGTTTGCTTACTCTGGAAATGAAAATAAGTGATATGCTAGTGATTTAAAGAGGAGAAGGGAGGGAGCTTGAATACCAAAAGCCATTTCTTGGTAGCCTATCAATGAACCTGCGAGGGAAAATTGACCAGGGAAGCCGCAGTGGAGCCCCTTGCCCCTCACCTTGCTGTGCTAACCCGGGTCACTCTTGCTAAGCATGAGCTGAACACTGCTCTGATGAGTTGGTGCAAGGCTAGAGGTTACAGGGTCTTCCCCCCAACTTACTTTTCTTTTCGGCTTAAAGGCTAATAAGCATCTAAATGCTTGTTTTTCAATAGGTATACTCCAAGTGGCCTGGGTTGGATCCTCAGATTTATTATGGTGATAAAACCCATTGGTTTATTTTATTTTATTTTATTTTATTTTATTTTATTTTATTTTATTTTTGAGACAGGGTCTTGCTATGTAGCTAAGTCAGGCCTTGAACTCACTATGTAGCCCTGGCTGGCCTCAAACTCAGAGTGCTCCTCCCAAGCGCTAGACTTACAGGAGTGTGCCTGAGATCTGACATTTTAAAAAGCCAACTCACCTTGAGACCATAATGTTAAGTGAAATAAATCAGACACACAAGATGAAATAGCCCATGGTTTCTCTAATATGAGAATGACAAAATGTAAATAAAGAGCAAAACAAAAGATAGATAATAGGAAGTAAGGAGAAAGATTTTTCTTAGACAGGAAAGGGAATCAAGAAATTCAGGGAGGAAAGAGAAAAGAGATGAAAAAAGGAATCAAAACCTGTTAGTTCATGTACCAACTCCACACAAGAGTACTGCAAACATGTACTACTAGTAATTTTTAACAACCAAAAAAAGCTAATCTGTTTATAGAAATGTCTCAGCTTCTGAAAATTAAAGAACAGTCACTTGTCCATGAAGCAATAGTCACAGTTTAAAAGTTTTGATCATTTGTTAACAAGATAGCTTTCTGAAAGGTACTTTTTTCTAGCCTGAGTGTTCTATTTTCTTTTTTTCTTCCACTAGGTGTCACTCTGCAAACCTGAATGGTGTCTACCACAGGGGCCCCTACACGGCTGAAACTGACAATGGGGTTGTCTGGTACACCTGGCATGGGTGGTGGTATTCTTTGAAATCTGTGGTTATGAAAATTAGGCCAAATGATTTTATTCCAAATATCATTTAATTGTCCCTGTTGGGCTTTCATTTCTGCAATTCACCTTATTTAAAATAATTTGAAAAATAGCAATTCTGAACATGTACTACTTTTCATTCTTTTTACTTGCTTTTATTACTTAGGATACTTTTGGTGTAGCAAATATACATTATTTGCCAAATAAATGTAGATTGTGTTACTATTTATTGAATTCTTCTGTGCAAAGGGCTATGATAAAATTTATGTAGTACCAAAAATAAAATAAAAGCATAGACTGCATACCATGGTTTAGGAGACAATACAAGCATAAATGCATAAGTTAAGTTTTAATGCGATTGACAAAATACACGACAAAATGTAGCACATAATGGATTACCACATCAACCCCACAGACAACAAATGTGAGCTGAACGTTGAACTCAAATTTTGGCTACAGAGTTGAAAGCCTTAAGCCCAGCCCAGGATGTTAATCACTATAAAACATTACTTATATTTTTAGGTGTTTTTGTAGGTTATACATTACTATCACAGGCCTCAAATAAATTCTTATGCCAGCCCTGGGAGGCATGGTTATTGGCATTTAACAGAGCCAAAAATGTATGGTTCTGAATCCCCATGACTTCTAAAAGTTACAGAGTTAAAAAGAAGGGGAACAAGGACTCAAATCCAAGACTCAAGGCTTCTGATGCTAAATTAAATGTTTTGCCTTTGTCCTGCCACTCTTCATATCCAGAAGAGTAAAAGCCTGAGTCAAGATAAGATATTACAGAAAACACTTGTATGCCAACTACATGTCAGGCCCAGAAAAGGCTGTTCAACTATTTGAGAAAGATTACATCATTCCAAAAATGTGAACGATTTTAAAAGCTGATAAGTTTGAAGCAGAACTATGTGCCTGGAGGACACACAGCACCGGGCCTGACCTGGTTGTGGGGAATGGATGGGGGAAGCTGCTCACTAGGACATTTTGAGCTGAGACCTTTTAACTAAGTATATTTGGGGAGATCACTGCAGGCCGAGGGAACCCTACATATAAAGGACAAAAGTCAGGAGGTACATAGAAACACAAGAAGGTTAGATAGGCAATATCATTTAATGATTCTTAAATTCTGAAGACAGGGATTCTGCCACTCTATAGCTTGTGACTATATAGCTGCCACTCTATAGCTTCTCTGAATCTCACCTGCCTCACCTATAACATATATGTGCCTCACAGAAGC
>RJWM01044771.1:0-13239 GCA_004363535.1 Dasyprocta punctata | reverse complement strand
TAGGAGCTGCTGGAGGAAGCTGGGAGCAGTCCCAACCCTGGGCCCACCCAGCCCGGCTCCAAAATGGTTCCCAGCCAATCGCTCTCTCCCACAGGAGAACAGAGTCCTCTGTACTCACCATCAGCCAGTTCAGCCTTCCAGGTCTGCTCCCCCGTCCACTACCACTCTCCTCCAATGCTGCCTCTCTCGGCAGAGGCCTCCAGGGTCGCTGCCACCACGTCACCTTGATCATGTGAACCCAGGTTCCAGCAGCTCCTCTCGAACAGTGGGTCCAGCTCCAGACAAAGGTGCCACCACTTACTGCCTTCTTTGTTTAAATTTTCCTTTTTACTCTTTCTGTGGCTTCAATTCTCACTTTAGATTCTTCCTGGGTCTAGGGGACCCACTTCCTTCCTTCTTGTTTTCCCCATGTTGCTATATTCCAGCATCTGGACGGTATCTCTCAGGGAACTGTTTACTCTGCTGCTTACTGTTCTACCATCTTCCCAGAAGTCCTGCCACGCTGTTTTTATTACTGTTGTTTTTTTATTTTATTTTAAAGAGAATAAAGGTGAAGCAAAATAAAATAGAATAAAGCCAATCCAAACAGAATGGTGTAAGTAATACAGAATTTCAAAACAGATAACAGGAAATCAACAATGGCTACCATAATGCCTCTTGTTGTCTTCAAAATAGTTGCCCATACCTTCAGACATAGTAAAGTCAAACAACATATAATAGGATAGAAACAATAAAACAAGACAATGAATGCAATACAGGACTTCAAGACAAGACAATAGTAAATCCAAAATGGCTACCATAATATATCTTGTTATCTCTGAAATAGCTGCCCCTGCCATCAGATGTAATAAAATCAAACAAGATAAAACAGAATAAAATTGAACCAAACAAAACAATGAGAATGATACAGGATTCCAAAACAAGATAATAGGGAATTCACAATGGCTACCACCTTCAGAAAGAGAACTCCCATATATGCTACAATATGTGTTGTTATTCTCTAAATGGATAATCAGACTACTGGCTTTAGGCCTGCAAAGTCAATGAAACACTAAACATTACAAGCATTAAGTTGTACTTTATTTCATTAGCTATCATCACAGCCTGTGTTTCTCTGGTTCAGTCAGTTGCTTGGGGGAGAGGAGCATTGGCTCTTCTTTTTGTCCCTGACTGCACACCAGAAGGAGCTGGTATCTGGCTCTCCCCAAGTCAACCCACACATGGCACCAACTCACACAAGGTCCTGGCTTCTTGTTAACTTCTTGTTCTCCTCCCCTGCTGCCTGTGAATGGCACCAACTCACAGGAGAGGGCTGGCATCTGAGCCTCCCCCAGTCTGCCTGCTCATGGCACTAGCTCACAGGTCTCGGCTTCTTGTTGACTTCTTGTCCTCCTCCCCCAGTCTGTGAATGGCACCAAATCGTGGGAAAGGGCTGGAATCTGGCTCTTCCAAAGTCACTCCACCTATTACTGTTTTTTAATAGAACTTCAAATCTGAGACGGTAACGCCTCTTGCTTTGCACTTGTTGGGCCATTGCTGATTCCATTTGAATTTTAGAATTGTTGTATCAAGTTCTGTGAACAGCTCTGTTGTAATTTTAGTGCGATTGTGTTAAATCTGTGTCAGTTTTGCAAATACGGCCATTTTAAAACTATTGGTTCTGTCTATCCAGGAAAAGGGGATATCTTTCTACTTTTTAATATTTTCTTTGAATTTATTTTTCAGAGGTCTATAGTTTTCATTATAGAAACTTTTCCCTTCCTGGTTTAGATTAATTCTGCATTGTTTTATTTGTCTTGAGGCTACAGAGAATGACAGCATTTTCCTAATTTCTTTCTTGATGAGTTCATTTTTGATGTAGAGTAGCACTATTAATTTTTGTGTGTTAACTTTACACCCTCCTATATTACTGAATTTGCCTATAAATTCTAGAAGTCTTTGTGAAATTTTTCTGTTTTATTTTTAACCCAGGGTCTCTCTATACAGTTTAGGCTGGCCTTGAATTCGCTGTGTACTCCAGGCTGGCCTTGGTCTCACAGTGATCCTGCTCCCTCAGCTGCCGAAGTGCTGAAAGCACAGGCATGTGCCGCCACACCCAGATCCTCTTTGTTCAGTTTTGGTAAGTCACATGTGCCTAGTAATATTTCCATTTCTTCAAATTTCCCCAATTTGTTGAAGCAGAACTTTTCATACCACAGTGGTCACTGATGATCTCCTGAACTTCAGTGATGTCCATTGTGATTTCACATTTTTTTAGTTTTCATTACCTAGATGTGAATTTTTTCTCTATTTTGGTGAGTTTGGCCAAAGATTTCTCTAGGTTTCTTTTTCTGTTTTTGATTTATTGATTTTTGTTTCACTTTTTGTTTTGGGATTACGGTTAGGGTTTTAGTCTCAGCTTCATTAATTTCCAGTCTGATCTTTTTGGTTTCCCTCCTTAAACTAGGCTTGGGTTGCAACTGCCATTTTTTTAGTATTATGAGTTAAATCATTAAGTCATTTTTGAGGTCACTCAGTTTTTCTAATGCAAAATTTCACTTCATTGAACTGCCCCGTATTACTGCTTCCACTGTGTCACATAGGTTCTGATGTGTTGTACTAGCATTGTTATTTGATTCTAGGAATTATTTAATTTCCTCCTCGATTTTCTCTTGGACCCACTGACTGTTCAGGAGTGTTTATGTTCTGGTGTTTATAAAATTTCTGTAATTTCTTTCATGATTACTTTTTAGTTTCACTTTGCAATAATCTGAGAGTGTACATGGGGCATTTCAACTTTGCATTCATTTAAGTAAGATTTTTGGACTCACTGATGATCTGTTTTGTAAAAAGATGCACCACCTTCTTAAAAGAAAGTGTATTTTGTTGTAGTGAGGTAGGATTCTCTGTAGAAAATTATTAAATCCCTTTGTTCAAAAGTGAGAGTCAACTGTGATTTTTTTCATCTTATATTTTGTTGTTTGTTCTATTTGTGAAAGTTGGGTACTGAAGTCATCCACTATGATTGTATTGGTGTTTCTTTGTTCTCTTAGGTCCAGCAGTGCTTGTTTTAACACAATAGGTACCTTAATATTTGGTGAATACATTTAAAGCCCTAACCTCTTCTCACTTAATTATTCCCTACACTAAAATGTTGTGACCTTCTTTGCCTCTTCCAACCAGTTCATTTTTTATTTGTTTGTTTGTTTGTTTGGTTGGTTGGTTGGTTGGTTGGTCTTACGTTTTGAAGAATTATTTGGTTGGTTGGTTTTTCAAGACAAAGTCTGACCATGTAAATCAGGCTGGCCTTGGATTCACTATTTAGCACAAGCTGGCCTCAAACTTGTGTCACTCTTCCTGCCTCAGACTTCCAAGTGTAGGGGACACATGAACCACATGTACAGTCTGTCTTCTGATCACTTTTGCCTCACAGTTTACTCTGAGATTAAAATTAAATTTCTCGCAGCATCCTAGGGTATGCAATTGTTTTCATAATTTGATTTTTAGTTTATCAATTTCTTTTTGGATTAGGTACAATTCTTTCATATATCAGACTGTGGTCAGATTCTGTTTTTAGATCCAGTCTGCCAATGTGTGTCTTTCATTGGAGATAAGTTGAGGCCATCAACATTGAAACTTATTACTGAGAGGTATTGACTTAGTCCTGTCATTGCATTCTGTTTCTGTTGTTGACACCTTTGTTTGTTTTTTCTTGAACTACTATTATGGCTTGTGTCTGGATGTACCCTCAAAGCCTCATGCAGTCATGGCAGTTGGCTTTTTGGAGACAGCTGAATCTAGAGTTTGTGATTGGTTCATAGTCTAGTGTTGGGGTTGGAGATGTGAGTGCTATGCCCTTGCCAGGAGAGGTAGCCTGCATACAGTATAAGGGATGGAAAGATGCTTACTCCCTCCTCCTCCCACTGGCTTCTTCTTCTGTCTTCTGCTGCTGTGAATGGTTTGCCCTCTGCCATATGCCACCCTGCCTTGGAGCCAGCTAATGATGGATGGAAACCTCCATAAACTGTGAGCAAAATAAACTTTTTCTCCTTTAACTTTGGATGTCAGATATTTTGTCTCAGCAACAAGAGAAAAACAATTAAGACAACTACTCACTTTGCTTAATATACTCATTCATTGATTTTTTTAAAATTTCTTGGCTTTATTGTCTCTGTCTAGAATACACCTGAATATTTTTGGAGTGCTGGTTTGCCATTCATAAATCACTTAAGATTTTCTTTGTCATGAAAGGCCCTTATTTCTCTGTCAATTTCAAAGCATGGTTTTGAGGAATATATCATTTTGAGTTAGAAGATTTTTACTTTTAAAGGTTCAAATATTTCACTCTACCTTCCCCGTCCTTTAAACTTTATGATGAGAAGTTGACTGAGGTCCCAATGGCTTCACATTTATATATGACTTTGGGGGGGTTTCTGACAGTTTTTAACTTTATCTTTTTGTTGGACACCTGGAATTTTGTCTATTATGTATCATAATAACTTCCTTATCCATTGTAATTGGTGTTCTGCAAGTAATAGAAAATGAGAAGGAAAAGATTCAGGTGAGATGAAGGATACTACAAAGGAGTTTTTAAAAATTGATATCATTAGACAAAAGTGACAGAAAACAAAATAAAACAAAAGAAAGAACACAAAGCAAAATAAAGGAAAAAACAAGAAGGAAAAAATTAAAGAAACAAATCAAAAAAGGATAAAACACAAAACCACCAAAACCAATTAAAAAATGAGTCTAAAAATCTTTTTCTGTAACTTTGAACAAGTGATTTCTTTCTTGGATGTCCAATGTTGTCATTCACAAATCATGGATTTCTCCACTCAGTTATTTGACCCGTGGCTTTGTGAGGTGCAGTCTCCTGCTTCAGGGCCCCCTCTGTCCGTACACCCCAGACTGTGACAACCATCCAATCCAAGGCATACCCTTTCTCAAGTTGGTAGATAGGAAAGCAATCAGATCTCTGATTTCTTGTGCTGTTATGTAGGCAGCATGGTGGGGGGGCTCAAAGAGACTGCTGGGCTTAATACCAGCACTTTCAGCCACCACTGAAAGCCAAATAAGCCAGGCCAGCCTTCCACTATGGGTTGTGTCCTCGCATCTTACCTAGCTTGAGCTTAAACTTTTCTCCCTATGCCTCACCCTCAGCCTCATCATGACTGTTTCTTGTGCCTGTCTCTCATCCAGGCACTGTGGTAGGGAAACACAACAAACTCTGATGTGATGTTGATCTGTAGTTGTTCTGTGGTTCAGTCTTAAACAGTTTTTCCCCTGCTCTAAATGGCTCCTGATGATACCTCTCATACATGTCAGATGCTCTATGGAATTTCTTCTCCAACTGTAGACTGCCATCAAGATGGAGTCACTTTGGGTTAAACTGCATGCTGTATTTTGCAGTTTTCAATAGCCATGGGCTTTTCTTGGTGCTAATGCTGACAACCCAGTCTTTTGTTCCACCCTGGAGCTGCCCACACTGTGCCTACCTTCTCTACTGGGTGTTGGATTTACCCATTGTCAGGCTGGTCAGTGCATCTGCTTCCCTGTGCTGAGGTGAAACAAATTAGAGATGAAGCAAAATAGAGTAGACCAGTGGCCATGACCAGGACATGGAATCCGCAGGTACAGACTTCGCCAGAGGTTGACCACAAATTTATTAGCTTCACTTTGAATTTATTATTTTGGCTTACAGTTTGAGAGGCAGAAAGTCCACAGTTGCTGCCTCCACTCTGGAGAGGTGGAGAATCCAGTAGTTGCTCAGTTGAAGAAGTTGGAAACAATGAGGGGAATCAAAGGTGAAGCACCAGTCTAAGATGAAGGGCCTATAAACTGCCTGATAAGTCCTGGTTTTAGTCTACACTAGAAAGCTAAAGTAACTGGAGAGTGATGCTTACAGTTGACTCAATAAAAAATGCACCCCTAACTTCCAGTGTCATGGATCCAAGTCCTGAGCATATTGCAGAGAGTTGCATGGCTCACTAGACTGCCTTCTTGGTTTCTACTGGCTGCATGCTGCACGTGAAAGACTTTGGGAGACTGAGACACCACGCAATGGAGGCAGTGACCTTTGAGGATGTGGCTGAGAACTTCACCATGGAGGAGTGAGCTTTGCTGGATACATCGCAAAAGAACCTCACAGAGATGTGAAGTGGGAAAACTTTAGGAACTTGGCTGCCATAGGAAGGAACTCAGACGATCAGCAAATTGAAGATGAGTATGGAAATTGCAGGAAATGTGTAAGAATTGAAGAGGCTGAGCAGTCTTGTCAATATAAGTTAAGGTACCGACATGGAGAAATGGTTTCTCAGACTCCAGATACAAATGTGGGCATGAGAGTTAAAACCAGGTGAAAGCATTTCCTCTGGAAGGCCCCTGATTGATCATTCATCACCAGATCGGCCCATCGTGGCTAATGCTGCGCTCAAACCATATAAGCAGCAGAGATTTCAAGAGAATCTATCTACCAGTAACAAACTTGGGAAAGCCTGCACAAAACTCCAGTCCTTTCAGAAATATGCAATGACAAGTCCTGGGGAGAAACACCATGAATATATCCCACATGAAAAGTCCTACTCTGATTGTACTGATGAAAATAACATTGAAGAGGAACCAAGCATCACTGGGTGTAATGAATGATTCATTACACCCAGTGATGTTAAAGTCTGGGAAATGAGTCACAAAAGTGAAGTGAATATGTATATTTGTGTACCATGTGGAAAAGCTTTCAATTCTCACCATGATATTCACACACATGGAAAAGCTCACTTTGCAGAAAACTTCCATGTATGTTAACACTGTGGAAAATCCTTCACTAACAATTCATTAGGTGATCTTGAAAGGATTCACGAGGAGAAATGCAATGTATGTAAGCAATGTGGGAAAGCCTTTGTCACACACAAAGATTGTGAAACTCTTGTAAGGACTCACAGTGCTGAGAAATGCTATGTATATAAGGAATGTGGGAAAGCTTTTGGTATACACAGTAACTGGAAAGTACATTCACGGACACACACTGAGAAGAAATCCTATGAATATAAGCAATGTGGGAAAGCTTTCAGCAAAAAATTTTGTCTTCAAGAACATGAAAGTACCCACAGTGGAGAGAAACACTGTATATGCAAGAAAGCTGGGAAAACTTTCATCATATATCAGAGGTTCAAATATATTAAAATTCACTGGGGAGAAACCTTATGCATGCAAGCAATGTGGAAAAGCTTTCGGGAGAAGTGATATTTGTCAACTTCATGAATGAACTGTCACTGAGGAGAAACACTTTGCAGGTAACCAACGTGGGCAAGCTTTCAGCAGAAAAGATATTTGGCAAATGCATGAATGGACTCACACTGGGTAGCAACCCTATATATGTAAGCTATGTGGGAAAGCCTTTGTCAGACACAGAGATTGTGAAACACATGTGAGGACTCGCTTTGGGGAGAAAACTTACGTATGTAACCAATGTGGGAAAGCTTTCAGCAGACGTTATACTTGTCAAGAACGTGAGAGGAGCCACAGTGGAGAGAAACCGTACGTTGGAAGCAATGTGGGAAAGCTTTCAGATTACACAGACATTGTCAACCACATGTATGGACTCGCATTGAGGAGAAATTATATGTATATAAGCAATGCAGGACAGACTTTAGCACACACAGAGATTGTCAAGAACATGAAAGGAGTCTCACTTGGGGAAATCCTATATATGTAAATAATGTGTGAAAACTTTCACCACACATTGTGTTTGTCAAAGACATGAAAGAAATCACACTGGGGTGTGAACCTACATATGTACATAACCAATGTGGGAAAGCTGTCAGCTCACATGGTCATTGTCAAAAACAAGAAGGAACACACGCTTTTGAAATGCTATTTATGTGAGCAATGTGTGAATGCATTCAGTTCACAAAGGTATCGACAAATACATGAAATAAATTAAACTTGGGAGAAAGTCTCTAGAAACGGGAAGCCTCTGCACAGTGAGCATCAGGCCCATGAACAAGGGAGCCTACAATAACTGAATATATGAAGTGACTTAGACATGAATCAGACTGAGGAGAATCACTTGGTTTTTGTTTTGTTTTGTTTTGCTTTTACTTTTTGAGAGAGTGTTTCACTATGCAGTTCAAACTGGCCTTGAACTCACTTTATACCTCAGGGTGGCCTCAAACTAGCAGTGATCCTCCTACCTCAGCCTTCCAAGTCTGGGATTACAGGCATGCGCTACCACACCCAACTTGACAATCATCTAAACAGTGTGAAAACTTGGTCAGTCCACACAAATATTATTGTATGCATGAAACAGTTCATAGTGAAGAGATCTGTAACAAACGTGAGCAATGTGGGATTTTTTTTAATTGACTAATACGTGTAAGAACTCACATGGGCAAGCCGGGCGTGGTGGCGCATGCCTTTAATCCCAGCACTCAGGAGGCTGAGGCAGGAGGAGCTTGTGAGATCGAGGCCAACTTGGGCTACAACGCGAGCACAGGCTGACCTGAGCTACATAGTGCGACTCTGCCTCAAAAAACTAGGGCCAGGAGTTTGGCTCAGAGGCTTAAGCGCCTGTCTGGCAGGCACGAGGTTGTGAGTTTGCTCCCCGGTGCTGAAAAAAAAAAAAAAAAAAAAAGAACTCGCATGGTAGGAACAGTATATATATATAGAAAGCCTTCAATCCTTCTTGGAATACATGAAAGAATTCCCACTAAATGAAACCCTGTGTAAATAACGTAAGAAACAATTGTGTGATGCCCATAGCATCAGAAAACATAGAAATCCATGATTGTTAGTATAAATAAAAAACATGAAAACTCAAACATAAAAGCACCCCCAAGCCAGGTGTTGGGATACACACCTGTAATCCCAGGACTTGGGGGGCTGAGGCAGGAGGATCACCCCAAGTTCAAGACCAGCCTAGGTGACATAGTGAATTCAAGGCCAGCCTGAAACGTATAGTGAGACATTGTCTCAAAAAATGCCCACACACTGCATGGAGCTATTCAAACAAGTTCAAATTTCCTTCTTCTTTCACTTTCCTTCCATCCAGGCAACCGCCCACAACCAGGGTGGGTCTTCCCCTCTCAGTTTCCTGAATTACATGTGCCATCCGCAGATAAACTCAGATGTGACCTTTACTGATCTTTGAAGTAATTTTTAAACCACTCAAATTATCATGCCATGATTAATAATCATCCTTTGGGTTGATATGTTGGTTTGAGGATTCTTCTTAATGTTAATGTTTACAACTATAATGCTCATTTTGAGCACTGTCTTCATTGCATCCCATAGGCTCAACGCTGTGTATCTCTTTCATGCTTTCACTACCAATTCACTCTTGAACACGTTAATTGTTTAAAAGTGTGGTGTCAATTTTGGATTTACTATTGGCTTGTTTTGAAGTCCTTTATAGCATTCATTGTTTTTGTTTATGTTGTTTCTATTCTATTCTGTTCTGTTTGATTTTTACTGTGTCTGAAGCTATCTGCAGCTATTTTGAAGACATCAAGGGGCATTATGGTAACTACAGTTGATTTCATAATGTTTTAAAGTCCTAAATCTCTTACACTGCTTTTTTTATTGGTCTTATTGTGTTATATCCTCTTTAAAATAAAATTTGTTTTGAAAAAATTTTTTTAAAGTGTGGTGTCATGGTTGGGCATGTAAGTCAGTGGAAGAATTCCTGCCTAACATGCACAAGACCCTGGGTTCAATGTTCTGCAGCAAAAAATAAAATAAAATAAAACAAAATAAAATGCAAAATAAAACAAAGAAAAGACATGTACTAATAAAATGAAGTAACTATTTAAAAGCAGAAAGGGCCAGGAGTTTGGCTCAGTGGCTTAAGTGCCTGTCTGGCAGGCACGAGGTTGAGTTCGATCCCCGGTGCCACAAAAAAAAAGTAAATAAATAAAATAAAATAAAATAAAAGCAGGAGTAAGTGGGCCGGGAATGTAGTTCAGTGGCACAGTGCCTTTCTGGCAAGTGCAAGGTCCTGAGTTCGATTCCCAGTACCAAAAAAGGAGAAGAAGAAGAAGAAAGAAGAAAGAAGAAGGAAGAAAAAGAAGAAGAAGAAGAGGAGGAGGAGGAAGAGGAGGAGGAGGAGGAAGACGGCTACCACTGTAGAAATCAGTGTGGCGATTCCTCAGAAAACTACCACTAGAGGTCTCAATTGACTCAGTTATGACCCTTTTTGTTATCTTCCCAAAAGAATTAAAAGCATCATATCACACTGATATATATGCACATTTATAGCAGAACAGTTTCTAAGAGGCAAATCTTGGGAAAAAAAACCTCAATTGTCAGTCATTAGATGAAAGGATAAAAAAGATGAGCTTTTTTTTGTTTTGTTTTGTGAAAAAAAGGCAAAAAAAAATTTATAACAAAATAATGGGAGAATGGCAATAGTTAATACTTCATGTGTTGTTATCATTAAAGTAGTTGATCATGGTACAAGATGTGAGCATAAAATTGTCTCGAATCAATATTAGCACAGACCTTCCTTTTTAATGATTTAAGAGACACTAATAGTATACCTGACTTGTATTTTCCCTTTTCCCTACTGTCCTTTCCCGTTTCACCCAACCCAGTTCCTTTTTTCTTTTGAAAACTGTCTTCCCATTTCACAATATCTATGGTACATTTTAGATCGTACTTACTCCTTCAGTTTCTCACACCAGAGAGACAACACGATATTTCCACATGTGAGTCTGATTTATTTCATGTATGAGTATGGTCTCAAGTTGCATTCATTTACATATAAGAGTCTCAATTTATCCTTCTTTATAACTTAGTAGTAATCCATTGTATAAAAATACCACATTTTTTATGCATTCCTCAGTTGATGGGCATTGGGGCTGTTTCCAAAATTTAGCTACTACAAATTGTGCTGCTATAAACATGGGTGAATATATATCACTGTGTTATGATGTTTTTAATTCTTCTGGGAAGATACCCAGGAGGGGAATAGCTAGGTCAAATGAGACATTTAACCCTAGATTTTTTAAGAATCTCCACGCTGATTTCCACAGTGGTTGTACCAGTGTGCACCAGCAATGGAGAAAGGTTCCTTTTTCCCCACAGCCCCACCAGCATTTCTTATTGGTCAATTTCTTGATGACAGCCATTCTTTCTGGGGTGAAATGGAATCTCAGTGATGTTTTAATTTGCATTTCTCAAACAATCAGTGATGTTGAGCATTTTTTCATATATTTATTTGCCATTTGTATTTCTTCATCTGAGAAGTGCGTTTTCATCCCAGATACCAATTTTTGGATTGGGTTTTTTAATTTGGGGGGTCTGATTTTTTTCAATTCTTTATATGTTCTATATGGAAGTCCTTTGTCTCAGGGACAATTGGCTAAAACTTTTTCCCATTCTGTGGGTTTGCTTTTCACTTTGTTGGTGATTTGTTTTGCTGTGCAAAAAAATTCAATAAGATGAGGTCACAGTTGTTGGTTATTTGAAGTATTTCCCATGCAGTCTGGGTTTTTTTCAGGACTTCTCTACCTCTACCTACACTTATATCTTCAAGACTTCTACCTACTTTCTCTTCAGATAGGGTTAGTGTTTCTGTTTTAATAATTAGATCTTTGATCCATTTTGACTTTAGCTTAGTGCATAGTGATAGACATGGGTCTAGTTTTACTCTTTGACATGTAGAGAGTCACTTTTTCCAGCATCATTTATTAAAGAGACTATCTTTCTTCCAGAGAACATATTTGGCCCCTTTGTCAAAGATAAGATCGTTGAGTGTGTTTACAATTATGCAGATCTGTTCCACTGATCCTTAGGTCTGTTTTCTTGCCAGTACCATGCTGATTTTATTACAATATCTTTGTAGTATAACTTCAAGTCAGGGATTGTGATGCCTTCTGACTTCTCTTTGTTGCAGGATTGCTTTTGCTATTCTAGGTCTCTTCTGTTTCCAAATGAATTTTAGAAATGTTTTCCCTAGATCTGTGAGATATGCTAATGGTATTTTTATCCAAATAGCATTAATTCTATATAATTATTTTGGAAATATGGCCATTTTCACAATGTTTTTTGTTCCTATCTATGAACAAGGACTATCCTTCCATTTTCTGAACTCCTCTTCGATTTTTTTTTCAGGATACTCTAATTCATTGAAGAGTTTGAGGAGTGTTAGCATTAAGTCTTCTCTAAATTTCTTGTATAATTCATCTGTGAATCCATCAGGACTTGACTTTTCTTTGCTGTTAAGTTACTAATTACAGTTTCAGTTTCATTAATTTGGTTATTCAAAAGTTTTGTATCTTCTTGATCCAGCCTTGGTAATTCATATGTTTCTAGGAATCTGTCCATTTGTTCTGTGTTATTGAACCTATGAGACTAAAGGTTTTTGAAGTAGGTATTGATGATCTGTATTTCCACAAAATCTGTAGTGATTTCACCATTTTAATTCCCTATTTCATGAATTTCAGTCTGTTTCTTTTTTTTTATAAGGTTGGCTAGGGGGTTATCAATTTTATTTATTCTTTCAAAGAACCATCTCTTCAATTCATTAATTCTTTGTATTGTTTTCTTAGTTTCAACTGTGTTTATTTCTGCTGTGATTTTTATAATTTCCTCCCTTCTTGAGCTTTGGGCTTGTCTAGCTCTTCTTTTTCTAGAAGTTTGAGGTGTAGCATCAGGTTGTTTATTTTTGTTCATTCCGTTTTCCTTCTGTGAGCATTCGCCACAATAAATTTCCCTCTGAGGTCTCCCTTCATTGCATCCCACAGGTTCCAGTAAGTTGTATTTGCATTTTCCTTTGCTTGTAGATAGTTTTTAATTTCTTCTTTAATTTCCTCTGTGACCCATTGGTTATTCAGGAGATATTACTTAATTTCAATGTGTTTATGAGATTTTTGCAGTTTGTTTTTGGCATTAATTTCCAATTTCATGGAACTATTGTCAGATAATACAAGTGGGACAGCTGGGCATGGTGGCGCACACCTTTAATCCCAGCACTCAGGAGACTGAGGTAGGAGGAGCATTATGAGTTCAAGGCCAACTTGGGCTACAACGTGAGTGCAAGACCGGCCTGAGCTACACAGTGAGAACCTGCCTCAAAAAACTAGGGCCAGGAGTTTGGCTCAGTGGCTTAAGCACCTGTGTGGCAGGCGCGAGGTTGTGAGTTTGATCCCTGGTGCCACAAAAAATAAAAGAAAAAAAATATGCGTGGGACAATTTCAATTGTTTTGCATTTACTTAAGCATGTTCTATGGCCTAGTATATTGTCTACTTTAGAAATGTCCTTTG
>RJWM01044770.1:0-13106 GCA_004363535.1 Dasyprocta punctata | reverse complement strand
GTTCCCCTGTATCAGTAGGTCCTGTTTTCTGGCAAACCCCACTTACAATAGGCCCCTGATGACTGGGGCCTGCTGTAAACACGCAGTGAGGAAAACTTTGGTTGCAGTAAGCTGGAGAAATCGGGGATAGTATCACAACCCAACCTAGCCTGCCTAGCACAGATGCCACCCTCACCTTGCCGCACACCAAGCGGTTGGTTCCAGCAGACCTCTTTTGTGTAGATGAGTCACTGCCAAGCTCTAATCTTTCTTTGAGTCTTTCTTACTGCGATTGAAGAAGCACATCCCAAGTGAGCTACTACTGTAGATCAAAAGGAAAAAGGGTTGCACGTGTAGTTACTATTATTAATTATTCCCACTAAGCCGGGCGTGGTGGTGCACTCCTTTAATCCCAGCACTCGGGAGGCTGAGGTAGGCGGAGCGTTGTGAGTTCGAGGCCTGCTTGGGCTACAACGCGAGCGCAAGGCCGGCCTGAGCTACATAGTGCGACCCTGCCTCAAAAAACCAGGGCCGGGAGTTTGGCTCAGTGCCTTAAGCGCCTGCCCTGGCGGGCGCGAGGTTGTGAGTTCAATCCCCGGTGCCGCAAAAAAAACCAAAAAAAACCAAAAAAAACAAACAATTATTCCCACTAAGCCCGTGGTACGTACTTTTTCACGTCGCTTTCCTAAGACATTTTCCTCTTTTCTATACAATTTATCGTACACGGGTAAGGGCACTTCATGTTTCTTAGGAAAATTTTATGCAATTAAAAACTGAATGATCATGTACTTGATCTCGATATGAGGAAGAAAAGTAGTGTACTATCAATTCGCAAACTTCTTGTACATTTGTCATACTGAACTCCTTTTCTCCGAGCGCAACAACTTATTCCTCAAAGGCACATGTTAAAACAATGCCAGTTTATTTTAGGCAAAACAAAGTCTACTAATAGGACCCAGGATGCGCGAGGTTCAGTTCGATCCCCGGTGCCAAAAAAAAAAAAAAATCTAGTAATAAAGCCAATGAATCAAAGAATATACTGCTGCCTTTAAAAAAGAATTTTACTGTAAAGAAAAAACTTTCTCTTTGCCTGAAGGTAAGCAGCAGGGACCGACCTCAGCGCAAGCTTCCAGCCCTGGGCGGCGGCCCCGGGCGGCGAGGGACACCCGGTCACAGCAGGAGCCGGCGTGGGAGCGCGCACAGCACCCGCGGGCCCGGCGGGGGAACCACAAGGGCCGAGACGGGCTGGGCTCCGGCACGCCGGGCGTCGCCGTCCCAGGCCGCGCCGAGCGTCTCCCCGCCCGCGTCTCCGCCGAGGACCCGCTGCCGCCGGCGGCGCACAGGCGCGGTCTTTCCCGCGGGAGGCCGCAGGTCCTGCCCACGCGCGACGGTGCCGTACGAGTCTCAGGCCACGGGAGCAAGTCTGTGCGGCGCGAGGGCCGCACAAAGGCCCCGGCCGCCCACACCACCCAGGAGCGCGAGGCCCCGCCCCGCCGCCGCCCCGCCCCGCCCCGCCGCCGCCGCCGCCCCGCCCCGCCGCCGCCGCCGCCGCGAGCCTCGCTGCCGCAGCTGGGCCTGTGCGGGCAGGGCGCCAGCGCGCAGGCGCAGTGCGGATCCGTGGCGTCGCCCCGGCCCGCGCTGCACCACAGGCCGGAGCCAGACGGGGCCCAAAGCAGCCGAGACTGAGGCGGAGGCGGCGTCGGCGGTGAAGGAGGCGGGGCGACTCCGGGCCGGGAGCGCCGCAGACGGGCAGCTGCGGCGACTCCCCCCTTTGTGTCTGGTCTGCCGGAGCCACCGGAACTGCTTCCCGAGAGGGCGCGGGTGTCTCCAGGCTCGCCGCCCACCCTCGCCGCCGTCTCGCCCGCGCCTCGCCGACCCCGCCTTCGCCCCGGACGCCCGGGTCCCGGAGTTGCGGGCGCGAGGCGGCGGCGTGGCTGCCGCGGCCGCCGAGGTTCGCTCGCGGAGCCAGTGAGGGAGAAGCCAGGACCCCGCCGGGCAGGCCGGGCTGGCCCATGGGGGCCCGCGGCGCCGCCGGCCCGGAGCGCCGAGCGGGCGTGTGCGGGGAGGCGCGCTGAGGGACGCGAGGCCAAGCTCCGCGCGCCCTGCCCGCCGGGCCGCGGGCGATGCGACGCGGGCTGTGGGGCGCCGCCGCCACTGCCGTCCGCCCGGCCTCGCGCTCCCAGGCGGCCCGGAGCGCGCGCTGACCCCGACCGCGCCCGCCCGGCTATGTCCTCGCCCGACGCGGGCGTTTCTGCGCTGTGGTGACGCTCGGCGGGCAGTGACTGCGGCCCGGGCCCCTCCCCGCGACATGCCTTCCGCTCGGACCGCCGCGGCGCCCGGCCCCAGGCGGGCGAGACTTCCCGGGCGCGCGGGGGCGCAGTGAGGGCGCCGGGGCGCGGCAGGCGCGCTCGGCCCGGCTCAGCCCGGCCCCCGCGCTGCCTCCCGGCCTCCCTGCCCGCGCCGTGGTGCGGCCGGAGCCGCGGACGTCAGGGAAGACCGCTCGCCCTCCCGTAGCCCGCGGCCGCGGCGCCGGCCCCGGCATGTCGCCCTCGTCGCCGCGGCCCTGGCGGCGGCCCTGGCTGCTGTGTGCCCTGCTGCTGGCCAGCTCCGCGGCCGGTGAGTACGGGGACGCGGGACCGGGTGGGCGCCCTTCGCGCGGCCCTCCCCAGCCTCCGCGGGAAAGGCGCGTTGGGTGTGGTAGCTTGACATTTTTAGCTGTGAGGTAATTCCCGGAGTAAAAATAATATTTTAATCGCCAGCAAACAGTGTCTAGTCGTAGAGCCTTTGGAAACGGAGATGCAGGTTTTTTTTTTTTTTTAAATATAATGAATTGCATTTGGTTTACAGTGAAAAGAACATCAGCTGCACACACTTTCTTTAATTTTAGATTAGAGCACTCTTGGGGATTCGTGTTACGTTCATTATTCAAAAATGTTTCCGAATGGATAGAATAAAGATTGAGGAAGGCAGACTCTGGGATTGTTAAGACTTTGGGTAATACTCTTTATTACTGTTACCGTTAGTATAATTTTGTTCCCAAGTAGTCCAGCAATTATGTTTCCAGCTTTTCAACCTGGACACTCGTATTGTTCTTGTGGGATTACTTCTGGGCGTAGAAGTATTTTGATAACTTTATTGTTAGTCATCTGGCATCTGTTGGCTTTTTTGTCATTGAGGCAATTTTGACCTTACATCAGACTTCTAGGAGATTTGAAAGTTCTTTGACGTTTTACTGAAACAAAAGAAAAAGTAGTCATTCATTCTTTTGGATATTTGTTTTATTTCTTACACACCTTAGGTAAAAAAAACCTTATGTTCACATTGCAATTATTTATCTAGTTTTGATTTGCTAGAAATTTTCAGGAATGAATTGTACATACAATTCTTGCAACACCGGGGATTGAACTCACAACCTCGCACCTGTCAGACAGGTGGTTAAATCACTGAGCCAAACTCCTGGCTGTACATACAATTCTTTTTTTTTTTTTTTTTTTTTTTTTTTTGCAGCACTGGGGATCGAACTCACAACCTCACGCCTGCCAGGGCAGGCGCTTAAGCCGATGAGCCAAACTCCCGGCCCTGGTTTTTTGAGGCAGGGTTGCACTGTGTAGCTCAGGTCGGCCTTGCGCTGGCGTTGTAGCCCAAGCGGGCCTCGAACTTACAATGCTCCACCTACCTCAGCCTCCCGAGTGCTGGGATTAAAGGCGTGCGCCACCACGCGGGGCTTGTACATACAATTCTTAAGTTTAGGATGACACTTAAAAATGAGTAAAGGAGCTGGGCATGGTGGCGCACTCCTGTAATCCCAGCGTTTGGGAGGCTGAGGCAGGAGAATTGTTTTGAGTTTGAGACCAACCTGCGATACAAAGTGAGTTTAAGGCCAGCCTGAACTGCATAGTGAGACCCGCTCTCAAAAAGACCAAAAAAAAAAAAAAAAAACAAAGTAAAGGATATGGGTGCCCAGCCTGCCTGGTGCAAGTGAGGCCCTGAGTTCGAGTCCCAGTACCAAAAACAAAACAAAACAAAAAAAAAACAAAGACAAAATGATGACTTTCTAGTTACTTTTTTCTTTTTGTGTGTATAGTTTCATTGCTCATGGCTTTGTTAGACACAGGTTATGAAAGCCACCACTGGAAAAATGCTGAAAGAAAAGTTGAAGTTTCCTTTTGTGCATTGTTGGTTAATATCTGTTATTTCTGGGATAAATTAATACATAGTAGTTTTAAAATAATTTGAACTTCTGAATTGAATGTATTTTGGGACATTTTAAGTAGTTATTACGTTTACTTTTGTAATGAAAATGAGTGATTTTCCCTGAATTTATTGAAAGTTCTCTGGCCATAAACCATTTATTTGGTTCATGTAAAATACAAAGAGAGTAAAAAAGGCCTTCAGTTTCAGCAATCATTTTTTGAGCAGAAATCTCAGAATATTTTTGTTCTTTGTTATTCTTGACCCTTTTAGAATGTAGATTCTCAATTTTAGTGACATTATTTTGTGGTCAGTATTGATAAGAGCAAAAAATCATTGATTAAAAATGAAAAATTTCTATTTGGTAAGTAAAATATTCTTTTTTTTTTTTTTTTTTGCGGCACCGGGGATTGAACTCATAGCCGCGCACCTGCCAGACAGGCACTTAAGCTGCTGAGCCAAACTCCCGGCCCTGGTTTTTTGAGGCAGGGTCGCACTATGCAGCTCAGGCCGGCCTTGCGCTCGCATTGTAGCCCAGGCCGGCCTTGAACTCACAACGCTCCGCCTACCTCAGCCTCCGAGTGCTGGGATTAAAGGCGTGCGCCACCACGCCCGGCAGTAAAGTATTCTTAAAATACTGTCCCTTAAAAGGAATAGATTAAAGGAATCACTGCTTAATGATGGTGTTAATCTTCATTTTAGTATTGCATAGTACTAGAAGGCAGGGTTTGTGAAGCTGAATTTTAGAGATGCAGCAGTAATACTGGTATTTACTGAGTGCTTTATGCACCAGCAAACATTCAGATAGCTTTAGGTGTATTTTCTTGTGTGGTCCTCATAACATTTCTGTACTGTAGGTTATTCTTATTTTCCTTTTACAGAGAGGGAGAGAAAAGTACAGAGTTTTTTTTTTTTTTTTTTTTTGCGGCACCAGGGATCGAACTCACAACCTCGTACCTGACAGGCGCTTAAGCCACTGAGCCAAACTCCCAGCCCTAGTTTTTTGAGGCAGGGTTGCACCATGTAGCTCAGGCTGATCTTTCACTCATGTTGTAGCCCAAACCAGGCCTTGAACTCACAACGCTCCACCTGACTCAGCCTCCCGAGTGCTGGGATTAAAGGCGTGCGCCACCATGCCTGGCTGCAAGTACAGAAAATTTAAGTAACTCATCATATAGTGAATTATGGAGCCAGGATTATAGCCTTCACCCTTAGCTACCAAGTCAGTGCTGACAACAGCAGCAGAGGCAGCAGTGTCCCCCTCTAATTGGGAATGTGAGATAGAGTAATGCCTTCATAGACCAGCTTCTACAAAGAAGTGGGGACAAGGGTATAGACCTGGTTATGCAAATGTTGTGGTTCTGAATGTGTAGAACTTTGCTTAATATTGGGATGCCTAGTGCAGTTTCCTTAAGTGCAAGGTCTCTGGATTTGGGAGCATAGACGCAGTGCTGCAGCTGGATGGATGAAAATAGTACAGCTGAACAGGAAAAAAGATTGGAAGACTGATAGGATGTCCTTCTTTGGGATTATGCATTAATCATTTCTTTTGCATCCCTCCTTCCCACTTACTGTGTCTAATTCTTGGACTCAGTTCAAGGAACAGTTGGTATGTAAAAAATTAGAATTCTTAGCTGGGTGTGGTGGTGCAAGCCTTTAATCCCAGCACTCGGGAGGCTGAGGTAGGAGGAGCGTTGTGAGTTCGAGGCCGGCTTGGGCTACAACGTGAGTGCAAGGCTGGCCAGAACTACATCGTGTGACCCTGTCTCAAAAAACTAGGGCTGGGAGTTTGGCTCAGTGGCTTAAGCGCCTGCCTGGCAGACGTGAGGTTGTGAGTTTGATCCCTGGTGCCACACACACACACACACACACACACACAATTAGAATTCTTAAAAAAATAAGATGTGCTTGCTTGATTTATGAATAATAGTTAACATTAATAAAAATACAACACTACAAGTATTATTCAAACATTAGCTCCTTACAGGAGCACTACATGCATTCGAAATAACTCGCTTGACTAGATTTCAGATTTACATATTTTAGGAGCATGTACAGTCTAAAGTGAATTTCATCTGTTTAGTATGCTCAAAGAGTTAGTGTTGTTGACTAATTGAAGTTTAGTAATTTCATGTCGGTGTTACTAAAGTATAAGTGTCATGAGAATCACCTGAGGTTCTTGGTAAAGTGCATGCATTTGGTCCCTACCATGTAGAGAGGTGTTAAATGAACTGTCAAGAACATGCATTTAAAAAAAATTTTTTTTAAACGCCAAAGAATCTTTTCTAAGTTTGAGCAGCAGTGCTTGTATCATTAGTCCTGGTTAAATTTCTTTTTTTTTTTTTTTGCACCAGGGATTGAACTCATGACCTTGCGCTTCAACTGCTGAGCTACATCCCTGGGCCCTGGTTAAATTTCTTAAATATGATGATTTGGTCATCTTTTGCTGCTTAATAATTTGCAGCCAGAAAACCATAGTGGTGTGCAACAATAGCATTCATTCTCCATTTTTCTCCTCTGGGTCCCAGGTGGGAAGAAGGGTAACACCTGTCTCAGGGAAGTCTTTATCAAGGCAGTGTCCGAAGTGCAGTGGGAGCCAAGCATGGTGGGGCATGCCTTTAATTCCAGCACTTGGGAGCCTGAGGTAGGAGGAGCGTTGTGAGTTCGAGGCTGGCTTGGGCTACAACGCCAATGTAAGGCCGGCCTGAGCTACATAGTGCTACCCTGCCTCAAAAAAAAAAACAAAACAAAAAAACAAAAAAAAAAAAACCAAGGGATGGGAGTTTGGCTCAGTGGCTTAAGTGCCTGTCTGGCAGGCGCAAAGTTGTGAGTTTGATCCCTGGTGCTACAAAAAAAAAAAAAAAAAAAAGTGCAGTGGGCAAGCCCAGCCGAACTCCTGGCCCTAGTTTTTTGAGACAGGGTCGTACTATGTAGTTCACACCGGCCTCACGAGGTTGTGAATTTGATCCCTGGTACCAAAAAAAAGAAGAGAAAAGAAAAGAAAAGTATGGTCTCAAGGTGTATCCATTTACCTAGGAATGTCTCGAGCACGTTTTTCTTTATGGCAGTGTAGTACTCCATTGTATATTAAAAAAAAACCTACATCTTCCTCTGTTCATCAGTAGATGGGCATTTGGGCTGTTTCTGAGATTGGACTATTTCAAACTGTAGTACTATAAACATGGGTGTGCATATATTGCTGTAGTGTGATGCTTTTAATTCTTTGGGGAAGATACCAAGGTGGGGAATATCTGAGTCAAGTGGACCTCTAGTCCTAGGTTTGTTTTGTTTTGTTTTTTATATATATAGTGGGGATTGAACTTAAAACCTTGTGGTTGCCAGTCTTGTGCTTGTGTTGCTAAGCTATATCCCTGATACCTAGGTTTTTTTTTTTTGTTTGTTTTTGTTTTTGTGGCACTGGGGATTAAACTCACAACCTCACGCCTGCCAGTCGGCACTAGTTTTTTGAGGTAGGCTCACACTATGTAGCCCAAGCCGGCCTCGAACTCAAAATGCTTCTCCTTCCTCAGCCTCCTTAGTGCCCTGATACCTAGTTTTTTGAAGAATCTCCACACTGATTTCCACAGTGGTTTTACCAGTCTATACCCCACTAGCAATGGAGAAGGTTTCTTTTTTCCCCACTCCCCCACCAGCATTTGTTATTGGTTGACTATTTGATAATAGCCATTCTTTTTGGGTAAGATGGGATCTCAGTGTTGTTTTAATTTGCGTTGTTCAAATGACCAGTGATGTTGAACATTTTTTCATATACTTACTTGCTTTTTGTACGCCTTTATTTGAGAAGTATGTGTTCATTTCAGATGCCCAGTTTTGGGTTGTGTTTTTAAATTTAGGTGTCTGATATTTTTGAGTTCTTTGTATCTTCTTGACAGTAATCCTTTGCAGAATAGCCAATTTTTTTTTTTTTTTTTTTGGTACCGAGGATCAAACTCATAACCTTGTGCCTGCCAGGCAGGCACTTAGTCCACTGAGCTAAATCCTCAGCCCTATTTTTTGAGATAGGGTCTCAGTATGCAGTTCAGGCTGGCCTCGAACTCACTTTGTAGCCCAGGCTGGTCTGGAACTCCCAATGCTCCTCCTGCCTCAGCCTCCCCAGTGCTGGGATTAAAGGCGTGCCCCACCACACCTGGCTACAACTCAGTATTCTATGGAGCCCCTTCCAAGTGAATAAATTATGTATATTTCTATCTTCCAGATAAGAACTCTATGCTGATTTATTTATTTTTTATTTTATTATTCTTTTTTTGTGTGTGTGGCACCGGGAATCAAACTCACAGCCTTGCACCTGCCAGACAGGCGTTTAAGCTGCTAAGCCAAACTCCCAGCCCTAGTTTTTTGAGGCAGGGTCGCACTATGTAGCTCAGGCCAGCCTTGCACTCACTTTGTAGCCCAAGCCGGCCTCGAACTCACAATGCTCTGCCTACCTCAGCTTCCTGAGTGCTGGGATTAAAGGCTTTATGCTGATTTAATTCATGTTTGCTGGGAAAAAAATATGGGTGCTATGATTTATAGAAAAATTCATGAAATTTTGATCTTTGCAGCACTTACATGTAAGGAGATTCTTGTATTACTAAGCCCGTTTTCTTTTCTGTTTAAATAATCTAGTTTTAAATCCTTTCCAGAAGTGATGAAGATGACCTTATTGGAGTTTTAAGTACAAGAGACTTGAGTATTTTATTTTATTTTTTTTGGTACCAGGAATCAAATTCAGGACCTTGTGCTTGCCAGGCAGGTGCTTGTGTCACTGAGTTATATCCCTGACTAGAGATTTTATTTTATTTTTTTTTGTTTTTTTGGTAGGGAGCATCAAACTCAGAACCTCGCACTTGCCAGGCAGGCACTTACACTGCTGAGCTAAACCCCCGGCCAAGATTTCAGTTTTGTTTTTTTTTTTTTTTTTTGCGGCACCAGGGATTGAACTCACAACCTCGCGCCTGCCAGGGCAGGCGCTTAAGGCACTGAGCCAAACTCCCGGCCCTGGTTTTTTGAGGCAGGGTCGCACTATGTAGCTCAGGCCGGCCTTGCGCTCGCGTTGTAGCCCAAGCAGGCCTCGAACTCACAACGCTCCGCCTACCTCAGCCTCCCGAGTGCTGGAGTGCTGGGATTAAAGGCGTGCGCCACCACGCCCGGCTAAGATTTCAGTTTTTAAAAAACATTTTTCTCAAGCCAGGAGTGGTGGCTCATGCCTATAATCCTAGCATTCGTGAGGCTGATAAAGGAGGATCACTGTGAGTTCCAGGCCAGCCTGGGCTGCATAGTGAGTTCAATACCAGCCTGAACTGAAGTGCATAGTGAGACCCTGTCTCCAAAACAAAACAATTAAAAAACAACAAAAAACTCAACCTTTCTTCTTTCCTTCCTTCTTTCCATTCATTTCTTTTTCTTTGCCTGTGAGATGAATAAAAGAATACACTTGGGGTCTGTGTGGGTGTAGAAATAAGCTTATAATCAGTGACAGAACCATTTATTTATTGATTTATTTATTGGTACTGGGGATCGTACTCATGACCTCATGCTTCCCAGGCAGGCGCATATGCCACTGAGCTATATCCCTGGCCTGACAGAACCATTTTAGAAGGCACTGCTTTGCCAGATCTGTTAGAATATAATATTTACTACTTGCTCTTAATTACAGTTAATGCAGTGTTTGACTACAAGTGTTCACATATGCACCCACAAGAGTAGCTAGAACGTAGGGGAGTTGTTAAGGCAGGTAACGTGGAAGGAGAGCTGAAGTTCAGTCAATAAACATTTATTATATTTCCTGTGTGCGAGTTCTTTTCTAAATGTTATTGGGGTAGGCAAAGAGAAATAAGAAAGATTGCCCAGTGTCATGCAGTCTGAAGCAGGGGTGAGGATTTTGTACCCTTTAGCATTTCGCCTTTCTCTGTCTTTCAGGATGTCCCCACGTGTCCTCTTGCTTATCTTCTTTTTGTGAATGTTTCTTCTCTGCTCACCTTCTTGAATGAACAGTGGGAACTTCCACATCCTGAACTTCCTTAAGTTAGCCGGGGCTTCCTAGTTTCCCATTCTAGCCACTTTTACACTTTGTTCTCTTTGACTTTTCAGCTGTACTTGGTAATGTTGGTCACCACTTTCTTGACACTTTCTTCTTCTGACTTTATTGACTTCCCATTTCTTACATCTTTCCCATACTTTCTTTCTCCTCAGTTTTGTTTTCTTTTTTTCTGTCCCCCAGGCTGTTTTGAGAACACTTTTTTTTTTCTCTTATTCCAAGGCCTCCCGCCTTGTTAAGTTTTTCTCATAGCTACTTGTCTCTTAAGCTTTAGTTGTTCCTGAAGGTAAATGATTCCTAAGTCAAGCAGGCAACTAGAATTAGAAGTTAGAAATATTTTAATTCCTGCTTTGTGTTACTATTGGATGTTTACTTTGGAAAAACCCCATTTTGTGTCTCCATCCTCATTTGTAAAGTGAGACAGTTGGCCTAGGGGACAGAGTGGTTTGCTTATCATGTGAGGAAAGCCAGTCGTTTACTTAGTTACTAGTAAGTGTATAGCACTTTGGTGTACTTGGTTATTTACTAATTATATGGTTTGTGTTTGTTTACTTTTGCCATGCTAGGGATTAAATTTAGGATCTTGTGCTCCCTGCTGCCAAAATACATCTGTAGTCCCTAGTATTTCAAACTTAGTTTAGGCTGTGGAGAACTGTGGTATTCTAAAATCGTAAAAGCACTACTTTGGAAAAAACCCCAATTTTTTGCAAATACATTTTATGTCTTAGCTGGGCATGGTAGTACATGTCTTTAATCTCAGGACTCGGGAGGCTGAGGCAAGAGGACTGTTGTGAGTTCCAGACCAGCCTGGGCTACAAAGTGAGTTCAAGGCTAGCCTGAACTGCATAGTGAGACCCTGTCTCAAAAAAATAGGGCTGGGGATTTAGCTCAGTGGCATAAGCACTGCCTGCCAAGCGCGAGGTTGTGAATTCGATCCCTGGTACCAAAAGAAAACAAATCCCTGGAAAAGGCATAATCCTCGGTAGTCCACTTGGGACCCCTTCTGTCTCTCTCAAACAGAAGCTTTCTTTCCCCCAATAAATATATTCTGCTCTGAATAAACAAAACAAAACAAAACAAAACTATTTGTCCTTTGGTGACTGGCTCTTGTTTTTGTTTAGCATAGTGTTGTAGCATATATCAGAACTTCATTCCTTTTTTTTTTTTTCTTGCGGCACTGGGGATTGAACTCACAACCTTGCGCTTGCCAGGGCAGGCACTTAAGCCACTGAACCAAACTCCCCAGCCCTGGTTTTTTGAGGCAGGGTCGCACTATGTAGCTCAGGCCGGCCTTGTGCTTGCGTTGTAGCCCAAGCCGGCCTGGAATTTACAACGCTCCACCTACCTCAGCCTCCCAAGTGCTGGAATTAAAGGTGTGCGCAACCACGCTCAGTGAGAACTTCATTCCTTTTAAGGCTGAATAATTGTATTTGTCTATATATCTGTGTAGATGTGTATATCACATTTTGTTTATCCAGTCATCTGTTGTCATATACTGGTTTCCATCTTTTGGCTATTTGCTGCAGTGAATATGGGTGTGTAAGTCCCCGCTTTCAGTTCCTTTAGGTGTAAATCCAGGAGTATAATTGCTGGATCATATTGTAAATGTATGCTTAGGTTTTTTTTTTTTTTTCAGCACCAGGAATGGAACTCACAGCCTTGCACCTGCCAGACAGGCGCTTAAGCCACTGAACAAAACTCCCAGCCCTGGTTTTTTGAGGCAGGGTCGCACTGTGTAGCTTTGGCCGGGCTTGTGCTTTCCTTGTAGCCCAAGCCAGCCTTGAACTCACAACGCTCCTCCTACCTCAGCCTCCCAAGTGCTGGGATTAATGGCGTGCGCCACCACACCCGGCTTACCCTTAGGTTTGTAAGGAACTATGGAAGTGTCTCATAGTGGCTGCACTATTTTGCATCTCCACTATCAGTAAGTATGTGAGGATTTCAGTTTCTTCATATCATCACTAATACTTGTTTTCCAGTTTTTTTTTTTGTTTTGTTTTTTTTGGTTTTGTTTTGAGACAGGGTCTTGCTGTGTAGCAAGCTGGACTTGAACTCAAGTATCTAGCCCAGGCTGGCCTTGAACTCATGGCGATCCTCCTGCCTCAGCCTCTGGAGTGCTGGGATCACGGGTGTGTGCCACCATGCTCAACTTCATGGTGGGTTTTACTTGCAGTTCCTAAATGATGAATGATGTTGAACATCTTTTTTCCTTTACTTATTGGCCATTCATATCTCTTTGGAGAAATACCAGTTTAATTCCTCATCTAGTTTTTAGTTGAATTGTCTTTTTGGGTTTTCTTGATAAACTTTCAATGTACAGAAGTTTTTTCATGAGGCTTGATTATTCTATTTTGTATTTGATGTCATATCCTAGACTCTATTGCCAAATCCAAGGTTATAGTGATTTTCTTTTCTTTTTTTTTTTTGATCGTATTTGGGATTGAACTGAGATCTTTTCCATTGAAATACACACCTGGTCCTTTTTAACTTATTTTTTAATTTTTTGTGTCAGTTGCTAAGTTGTCCAGGTTGGTCTCCACCTTGTGATTTTACTTTCTCAGTCTCCCAAGAAGTTGAGATTACAGAAATGTGCCACTTTACCTGGTCCTTTTTTTTTTTTTTTTTTTAATTTAAATCTGTTTTGAGACAGGGTCTCACCGCAGTTTGCTTTGTAGCCCAGGCTGGTTTTGAACTCACAGCAGTCTTCCTGCCTCAGCCTCCCGAGAGCTGGGATTGCAGGCGTGAGCCACTGTGTCTGGCTGATGATTTACTTTCATGTTTCTTCTTAGAGGTTAATGCTTTTAGCTTGTAGAACTATATCATTGAGCTGGGTGTGGTGGCACATGCCTTTAATCCCAGCATTCGGGAGGCTGAGGTAGGAGGAGCGTTTTGAGTTCGA
>RJWM01044769.1:0-13129 GCA_004363535.1 Dasyprocta punctata | reverse complement strand
ACACAAATCCCGTGCTGACTGCTCTGTGCCATTTCTGCTTCCACATATAGTAGGTGTTTGGTTCATTATTTGACAACACTAATTATCCTGGTGAACAATAGCTATGATACTTACTCATATGATAACTATGAATAAATATGAGTCTACACTGTGAGAATAAAGAATTTAGAGAGCTGTGTACTCACATTGAGTGTAATTATGTTAAGCATAGTATATCATTTATGGTTCTTTGTTTACAAGCATCAAAATTTACCTCTTACTAATATAAACAACAAAAAATACATCTATTTGAAATCTGCTTTGAAGTCCCCCAAATAGGAAAGCAAGGTTGGTAAAAGGGATATCTAACCATTAGAGGCCCCTTCTGAAAACACAGAACCTCAACTATTGTCATTTCCTCTTTGTTTGTTACACTCAAGAGTGCAAGTTTCAGGAGAATCTGATGGTCAGAGACCGTCCTGTCCCTTCCATCCATTATCTGGAGAGAGGGTGGGGATGAATGGGGAAGGAAAAAGGCAGGAGGCAGGGAGGGGTCAGTAGTAAAACAAAGGGTGTTCCTGGGCTCCTTTGACTTCTGGAATCCAACCCAGGGAATCTGCATTTACCATCCCACTCCCATCCACCAATCTGGGGAGACATATATTCCACCAGAGAAAATCAGAGCACTGGTAGGAAGAAGGTTCCTGGAGTTACTGTTTTTTTATTTGTTTCACACATGTCCTAAATTAAGAGATTGAAAACTCTTACACTGAACCAATGCTCCTCAAATTTGAATATGCATATGAATCACCTAGGAATCTCATTAAAATACAGATTCTGATTCAGTAAATCTGGGGCAAGCTTGTGATTTTGCATTTAAACTCTGAGGTGAATACATTTGCTGCTAAATTATGAACCACACTATGAGAAGCAGTTATTAGAAAACTATACATCTGAGCAGTGGTGTGGTGCCAATGACCATCTTGGCTTTCATTGCTATATATTTTGAGTTTCACATTTCTTTTATTGAGATAAGTTCACATACCTCAAACCTTGCCTGTCGAAAGTATACAGTTTAGTGGCTTATAGTATATTCACACAGTTGGGTAAAAGTAATCATTATCTCATTCCAGAATATTTTTATCATCTTGGAAAGAATCCCATACCCATTAGTAGTCACTTACCATTTCCCAATTTGCCTCTGTCACTGAATTACCCTCTGTCTCCATGGACTTACCATTCCGAACATTTCATATAAATGGTATCATATAATATATGGCCTTTCGTGTCTAGCAGCTTTAATTTAGCATAATGTTTTCAAGGTTCACTCACTTAGAGCAAGCCTGAGACTTTATGTCTTCTTACGACTGAAGAATGTCCCACTGTCTGATGTAGTACATTTGTTTATCCTGTCATCAGTGATGGACATTTTGCAATGCTGCTGTTCTTTAGCTATAATGATTAGTAGTGCTGTAAATGTTTGAGGATATATTTTGTGTGAACACATTTTCAGTTCGCTTGTCTAAAATAGAATGAATGAATCATATGTTAACTTTTTGAGGAGGTGCCAAATCATTTTCTTCAGAGGAGATACCATTTTACACACAATGTGTGAGGGTTTTAATATTTTGCATCCTTTCTAAGACTTGTTATTGGCAGCCTTTTTAAAATTATTATTATAGTCATATTAGAAGATGTAAAGTGGTATCTTATTGTGTATTTTATTTACCTTTTTCTAATGACTAATGATTTAAGTATCTTTTCATGTCCTTATTTGCCATTTGTATATTTTCTTTGGGGTCACAGCTACTCAAATTCTTTCCCATCTTGAAAAAGAGGCTATTTATTTATTTATTTATTTATTTGTGTTTATTATTTAACTGTAACAATTAAGTATTCTGGATCCCAGCTCTTAATCAGACATGATATGAAATATTTTACCGTATTCTGTAGGTGGCTTTTTGCTTTCTTGATAGGGTCCTTTGGAACATAAAAGTTTTACTGATGAAAGAAAGATTTTCTTGGGGGGAGCTGTTGGTGATTTTAATGTCATATGTAAGAAACCACTGTCTAAAATGCATCTTTTAGATGTATACTTTTTGAACCAATTAGAGAGGTAAGATTCAGAAATAGGATTAGTTACAAAGTTACTGATGTTCCCCATCTTTGTACAAGAACTTTTCCCTTCTTTGATGCAGACTATTTGGTATCACTTCATTGATTCATGAGATACAGAAGATTAGGGGGCCACTTAAGTTTCTCAATTAGAGCATCCAGAACCTGAGGCAAAATGTATTCAGTAAGTGCCATGCTTTCTTTATTCTGTGATAATTTAGATGAGTCTCATAGATGCATAATAACTACATAATTAATGTATTGCTTTCCTATGGATCACAATAGAAATGATCACTTTAAGAAGAAAGAAAGGAAGAAAGAAAGAGATGGGGGAGAGAGAGGGAAAGAGAAAGAAAGAAAGAAAGAAACAAACAAACAAACAAAGAGAAAGAAAGAAACTTGCCTAATCCAAATTCAGGGTTTTTCTCAGTGTTTTCTTCTAAGAATTTTATGATCTTAGCTTACATTTATGTTTGCAATGAATTTTGAGTTAATCTTTGTTCATAGTATACGATAGAGGTTCTTTCTTTTATATGTGGCTCTACAGTTGTCCCAGCACAATTTGTTGAAAAATATCCTTTCCTCATTGCATGGTCTTGGCACCAATTTACCATACAAGTATGAGTTTATTTCTGGGCTATCAATTCCATACCATTGTTCTCCATGTCTACCCTTATGCTTGTGTGTGTGTGTGTGTGTGTGTGTGTGATGTGTTTGTGTATTTGTTATATAGTCCTCCTATATGATGAGGATTGGCTCCTATGATTGCAGAGCATGAGAAATCCCAAGATGTACCACCTGCAAACTGGAGAACCAGGAGAGTTGGTAATGTAAATTTAGATTGAATCCAAATGCTTGAAAAATCTGAGGAAGTAAATTGCACTATGAGAGCCAAGAGAAGAGGAGAGCTGTCCTAACCCATGCTGTGAGGGGGCAGGAGACAAAATCCTTTCTCTGTCTTTTGTTCTGCTGCAGCCCTAATGCATGGGTAAATCTCCGACACGTCGGGGATGTAATCTCCTTCCCAGCGCTCACTGCTCCACCTGCTAATCTTACCAGGAAACGCCCTCATAGACTCTGCTAGAAGCAGTGCTGGATCTGATCACCTCATAGTCCATTCTAGTTGACACTGAAGATTGACTATCCTGTCATCTATCATGTTTTTTTTTGACATTTATTCTATCAATATGGTACATTATTTTGCTTTTCGTGTGTTGAAACACGCTTGCACTCCTGAGATAAATCTGACTTAGTAATGGTAAATAATACTTTTTATATGTTGTCAGATTCAGTTCACTAATATTTTGTTGAGAATTTTTTTTGCCTCCATCTGATAAGAGATACAGGTCTGTAGTTTACATGTATTAATTTTGTCTCATTTTGGTATTATTGCCAAATTTTGACCCCAGATTGAATGTTTTTTCCTCTGTTGGAAATTCGGACCCAATAACAAGATGGAGCACTGATTGAGCAATGATCAAGATTTTTATTCTTGTCCAAGAATAGAAAATGTGGAGATTGCAGTGTATGGTTAAACCTAACAGGCCCAGGAGGAAGATCACCATGAGTGTGAGACCAGCTTGGGCTACACAGTGAGTTCAAGGCTGGCCTGAATTACATAGTGAGACCCTATCTCAAAAAACAAAAACAAAAGCAAAAGGTGATAAAATTTACAAACTAACTTCTCAACCCATTGATGGTAAGGAAGTTATAAAGGTCAAGAAGTTATAAAGGGAGCTAATAAAGGTGAAGAATATTCATGTCTTTCCAGGAATTTGAGTGCTACTTCTTTTGGCTCCTTTTATGCTTTCTTTCCAATTGTTGTTATGGCAATTAACAGCTGTCTTGGTGCCAGGAAGTTATTGTTAAGCATGCTGGTGGGTTCCACGGCATTGGAGATTGTCTGTCAGTCAGTCCACAGTCATTTTAGATCTAACCAGTTTCAGCTAGCCTCTGGCCTGCAGGCATCCTTTCCTCAATGATAAATAATTAGGGTGGGGTAGAAATGCAGCTAGGTAGAGCAGGTAGTACAAGATTAGGGCAGAGTAACAGTATCAGAGTAAGGTTAGCCTCATAGGATAATTTTTTAAAAATGCTCTTCATATTTTTGGGAAGACTTTGTAAAGAATTAATGTTAATTCTTTAAACATTTGGTAGATTTCACCACTGAAGTCATTTTGTCCGGGGCCTTTCGTGATGAAACATTTGTGATCAATATTTTCATTCATTCTAACACTATTCAGATATTTTCTCTTGGCTTTTTTTCTCCTCGAGGAACTTATTCATTTCTATTAAATTAGCTAATTAATTGATATATAATTGTTCATAGTGTAATATCATTATCTTTCTTAATTCCATAAAATTGGTAGCAATGTCTCCTTCATCTTTTAATAATTTCTTTGAATCCTTTTATTATTTTTTTTTCCTTGGTCAATCTAGCTAAAGGATTCTCACTTTTATTAAACATATAAGGGATCAACATTGGTTTAGTTGATTATTTCTAGTATTTCTATATTGTTTATTTCATTCATTTCTGCTTTTTTTGTTTTTGTTTTTGTTTTTGAGACAGGATCTCACTATGCAGTTCAGGCTGGCCTTGAACTCACTTTGTAGTCCAGATTGGTCTTGAACTTGCAACAATCCTCCTGCCTCAGCCTCCTGAGTGCTGGGATTACAGGCATGCACCACCACACATGGCCTAATTTCTGCTGTTATCTTTATGACTTCTGTCTTACTTGCTTTGAGTTTAGTTTGCTTTTCTCTTAAGATTACTTAAGGTAGAAAATTAGAATATTGATTTAAGATATTATCTCTTTTTTCTTTTTTTTTTATTGGTGCATTTTAGATATATATAATTGTGGTGGATTAACTAATGGGAAATTTGTAGCACCCAACTGAATTGAATCAGCGTGGTGCTGGGTGTGGAAAGCCCACCTGAGGATTGTTGCCAACAGTGTAAAAAGAGAAGTGGAAGGGAACATGGTGAGCTGTTGATACTCCTGGAGAAGCTTGTCACCCTGGTTTTCCTGATATGAACTCAGATTTTCTCATTGTCAGGGAACTTGCGTCCTCGCTGTCACTGAAGATGACTGCAGGTCTTTTCAGGGGAGCTCTGGTGCTTACCTTGAATCTGGTTTCCTTGCTCCAGTGCAGATCTTTCATCCTGTTGGCTCCAAGGCAGTGTGGTGTTGGGGGCTGCCATTCATGGTGGCCACAACAGCAAGGTGAACCAGTGAGAGAGAGAAAGGAAGACGCATTCCTCCCACCCTTACACTGGAAGTCGGCTCCACCCCTGGGTGGGTGCAGCACCCACATCGCCAATCCCAGCGCCAGACAACAAACCAACCACAAATGCCAGACTCAGCCCCATCCAAATTACATGAGGCCTTGAGGGGACACAGGATCAAACCAATACACCATTCATCAGTTGATGGGCATTTGAGCTATTTCCAACGTTTAGTTAATATAAACTGTGCTGCTATAAATATGGGTGTACATATATTGCTGTGGTATGATAGTTTTAATTCTTTTAGGAAGAATAAATAGAAGGAGAATAGCTGGGTCAAGTGGAGCCTCTAGTTTTAGTTATTTGAGGAATCTCCACCCTGATTTCCACAGTGGTTGCACCAGTTTGCACTCCCACCAACAGTGGAGAAGGGTTCATTTTCCCCTGTAGCTTAACCAGCATTTCTTATTTGTTGACTTCTTGATAGTAGCCATTCTTTCTGGGGTGAGATGGAATCTTTGCATTGTTTTAATTTGCATCTCTCAAATGACCAGTGAGACATTTTTTTCTATATTTATTTGCAATTTCTAATTCTCCATCATCTGAGAAGTATTTATTCATCAGTATCTTATTGAGGACTTTTTGCATCTATTTTTTGTTAGGGAGATTGGCCTCTTTTTTTTTTTTTTATTGGATCCTTCTCCCTGGTTTTGGTATCAGGGTGATGCTTCTTTTAGGAATGAATTTCAGAATATTGCTTTCATTTCAGTTACATTAAAGAGTTTGAGAAATAGCAGCATTATGTCTCCTCTAAATTTCTTGTAAAATTTAACAGTGAGTCTGTCAGGGCCTGGGCTTTCCTTTGCTTATAGGTTTTAAATACATCTTCAATGTCATTGAGTGATTTGAGTGATATTGGTTTACTTAAAATTTTTGTACTTTCTTGATTCAGCTTTGATAACTCATATGTATCTAGGAATCTGTCCATTTTTCTTCTGTGTTTTCCATCTTATTAGAATATAGGTTCTCAAGGCAGGTATTGATGATCTTCTGGATTTCTGTATGGTTTGTTGTGATTTTATGCTTTTCATTCCTCATAGCATGGACTTGAGCATTTGTCCCCTTTTTCTGATAAGATTGGCTAAGGGCTTGTCTATTTTATTTAATATTTCAAAGAACCAACTCTTGGTTTCATTGATTCTTTGTATTGTTTTCTTAAGCTCCATTGCATTAAGTTTTGCTGTGATCTTTATAATTTCCTCCCTTATATGAGCTTTGGGCTTCACTCACTCTTCCCTTTCTGGAAGCTTGAGATTCACCATTAGGTTGTTTATTGAGTTAGGTCTGTTTTTCTGATATGGGAATTCACTGACATAAATTTCCATCATAGGATTGCTTTCTTTGCATTCCATAAGTTCCAGTATGTTGTATTGGCATTATCATTTAGTTTTATAAACTAATTTCTTCTTTAATTTTATATGTAACCCATTGGTTATTCAGGAAGGTTTTATTTAATTTCATGTGTTTGTGAAGTTATTGTGGTATCTTTGGCCATTGACTTCCAATTTCATTGCACAATGATCTAACAGTAAGTATGAGATAGTTCAAATTCCTTTGCATTTACTTAAGCATGTTTTATGAGCTAGTTTGTGGTTTATTTTGGAGAAATTCCTATATGCTGCTGAGATGAATGTGTATTCTGATGTTGTGAGGTGGCATAGTCTATGGAGGTAGCTACTCAGTCCATTTGCTCAAAACTTCAGTTCAGTTCTCATGTTTCTTCATTGATTTTTTTATCTAGTTGATCTATTTGTGACAGTGAGGCATTGATATTCCCCATTATAATTGCATTAGTGCTTATTTGATTTTTCATGTCTGTTAACATTTGTTTTGCATAGTAGGCAGCACTGGTATTTGGCGCATATGCATTTATGATTGTTATCTCTTTCTCTTGGGTTGTTCCCTTTACAAGGATGTAATGACCTTCTTTGTCTCTCTTAATCACTCTTGGCTTGAAATCCACTTTGTCAGCAAATAGAATAGTCACCCTGCTTTTTTCTGGGTTCCTGTCACAGGGAGTATTGTTTTCCATCCTTTGACTTTCAGTCTATGAATTTCTTTTTGAATTAAATGTTTCATGTATGCAACATGTAGTTGGATCTTGTTTGTTAATTCATTTTGCCAGTCTGGTTCTTTTGATTGGTGAATTGAGACCATTTACATTGATGGTTATAACATGTGTATTGACTTATCCTTGTCATGTTATTTTCCTATTGTTGGTTCCCCTTTTTTCCTCCCTCTGTTTAATTACTTGCCTTGTATCCTATTGGGGTTCATGGAGTTCTAGTCCTTGTTATCTCTTTCTAGAATGTCCTTCAGAACATTTTGGAGTGTTGTTTGTTGTTCATGGATTTTCTCAGGTGTTTTTTGTCATGGAAGTATCTTTCTCCATCAATTTTGAATGATAGTTTTGCAGGGTACATCTCTCTAGGTTCAAATTTATTTTCTTTTAGGGCTTTAAATACTTCATTCCAAGGTCTCTGTGACTTGTATTAAGAAGTCAGCTGTGATTTTGATGGTGATGTGTTTCCTTCCTGTAAGTTTTTAATATTCTGTTTTTGTGATGAACTTCTGTAATCTTGAGTATTGTATGTCTTGGTGTAGTGTTGTTTGTTTTTTTTTCTTGATCATGGCTAAATGAAGTTCTAGATGCCTCACTTATCTATATGTCAATTTCTTTTTCCATGCTTGAGAAGTTTTCTGCCATTATTTCTGAGAACAAGTTTTTTTAATGTCATTTGCCCTATCTCCTGCTTTTTCATTGACTCTGATCAATCCTATGTTATTCTTCTTTGTATCATCTAGCAGCTGCTGGCTTGATTTCTTTTGGTCCCTTGCTGTTTTTAAGAAACCATTCTTTTCATGATTGCTAACCAAAGCCCTGTCTTCTGTATCTGATCTATCCTCACATTGGCTCATTCTGCTGCATACAGAATTTTTAATTTCCTGGGTATCCATTTGAATCTGTGTCATGGATTCCATTTCTTTTCTCTGTTGGGCATTAATGGTTTCCATCACTTTTTAAAGCTCCTTTCTTTTTAAATCTGTATTTACTCTAGAGTCATTATGTCTTTTATTATGGTCATCTCTGAAGTTATCTGAGAAATTATTTCTGATTTGATTTTTTCTAGAACCTCATTCATCTGCTTTGTTCCTTTTGCTATTACCACTTCAAAGAGTCCAGTTGGGTGGCTTTGAAATTGTTTCACCTCATTGCCCCCTGGGATTGCCTTTGGTGAGCTGAAAGTCTGGGACTGCATCTTACTTAAGTGTTGCCTCCTTTTTTTTTTTTTTTTTTTTTTTTTTTTTTTTTTTTTTTTTTTTTTGTTTTCTTTTTGTTTAATTCCTAGATTGATGCTTGTAAATTGCTTATGGCAGGTAACTTTATTGTTGGTATTTAGAACCCATAGGAAATGACTATTTCTCAGGGATGTGCTCCAGGTACAGCTGCCTTTTGGTTTTTGAATCTGTTGCAAACCCTACCTCTTCAGTTTGTTGAATATGAGGCCTAGCTCCTGGTTCTTTTGCAGTAGCCTATAGTATTTTTTATGACCTTTAGGCAGTCTCAGTCTTGGCATACCAGAAGGAAAAACTGATTTGAACAATTATGTCACCTTGGCTAAAGTAATACAATCAGCAATAACAATAGCATCAAACATGCCCAAGAAAATGACAAACTGTGATAATTTTTAGTTTGCAAACTTTATCCATATGAACTATATGTGTGGTTATATAACAAAATCTAAAACAGACCAGAAAATTGTGTACAATAAATTTGTTCTCAATATGTTGATTTTACCCTCAGGGGAGAAAATTTGAAACGGTTTGGAGAAAAATAGAGAAAATAAGAGGAAGACATTAAAAGTAGGGCTGGAAATCAAAGGAAGATAATGCAAACTTTGGGAGACTGGTGAAGAAGATAGGAGGAAAAAGAGAAGGAAGCAAATAACAAGGGCAGAACAGAACAACATCAAGAAGAAAACTTGAAATAATATTCACACTTTAAAAAAAACAGGATCAAGAAAAAACAAAACAAAACAAAAATAAGTACAAAATAAGAAAAGGGAAAAAGAAGAAGAAAAGTAGAAAAAAAAGTCCACTTCAGAGCATGTCTCTGCTGTAACTGGTGGACTGAGTGGGCAGACAGAGCCCAGATCTATGTTGATTAACCCCTCCAAGTCAGCCATAGATTTACAGTGGTATCATAGATAATCCCAGCAAGCCTGCATCTTTTGTTCTGCTGAAGTTCAGGTTGGTTTCTGGCTATGAGGCTAGAACTCAATTTGTTCAGCTGCAGTACTCTGTGTACATCCATCTGGCTTGAACTTGACTTCTTGTCCTCCTGCTGACCTGAGCTCAGTTCTGCCTCACCCTGACACTGGGAGCTGCTAGATGGAGCCAGCCCACAGCTGCTCTGTTGGTCTTTCTCCAAGATGGTTACTGGTCAATCACCTTTTCCTAGGGGACATCTGTACCCAACTAACTCACCAGCCACTGCAGTCCACTGTGCCCACTGCTCTGTTCCACTGGTGCATTTCTCCCTGGAGGCCTCTGGGGTCTTCAGTAGTCACTGTGTGTCTGAAGATTTGAGCCCTCCCATGAAATGAGTCAGAGCTCAGGGAGAAAGCACATCTTGGCACCTTTTTCTGCATTGAGGTCTCTTTCTTCACTCTCCCTATGGACTTCAGTTCTCACTTTAGAGCCTTGCTGGGCCAAGGGGACCTAGTTCCCCCCTTCTCTTCCTCATGTTGCTATATTCCAGCATCTGGAAATCAAATCTCAGAGAGGCTGTTTTGCTGCTGTTTGCTACTCCACCATCTTCCTGGGATTCTCTTCTCTTTCTTAATACAAGCATTTGTAGTTATAAATTTAATTATATGAACTCTTTTAGTTACATCATCTATGTCTTAGTTTTTTTTATGTTTGTGTTTTCTATTCATCTCAAGACATTTAAAATTTTTCTTGTGATTTCTTTAAAACTGCTTTTTCACACATTAGTGAATTCTTAAAATGTCTTTTCTTATCATTTTCTAATATTATTTTATTGTGATCAGAGATCACACGTTGTATCAGTTCAGTCCTTTTAAACTTATTTAATGTAGGGAGCCATTGAAGCTGGAAATTGACCACACATGCAGGGCTGGGGCATAGCCATCCCAAGAACAAAGAGTGCCTGGAGCAAGTCACGTGAAGAAGCTGCCTCAGACCAGAGAACACCCAACCCCAAGACAGTCTGAACCGTGGGTTGCTATGACAATGGGATGTCATATGACATTAAGTTGCAGTGAGGGGGGCAGTTCCTTTTCTCCCATCAGGAGAGTAAGGGATCCACCTGACCCCAACTTTGTCTCTTCTTTATTTTCTCATGATCTTGCTGTCCTACACCCAAGGAACCTCAAGGACCACATGGGTCATGGCAGTTTAAAAATGAGTTTTTGTTTTTACTGGGCATTGAACCCAGGGATGCTCTACCACTTATGTCTTCTCTTTTCTTTTATGTTTTAAGTCTTTTTTCTATTCCTCCTGCTTTCTTTTGTACCAAATATGTATTCTGTAGTGTACCACTCTAATTCTCTTGTCATTTCTTTTTTTATATATTTTCAGTTATTTTTTGGTGGTTTCTTTAGTGAACCATTAAAGTATAATGATCTAGTCCACATTAATAGCCATTTGCCAGGAGTGGTGGTGCATGCCTGCAGTCCCAGCTACTCAGGATGCTGAGATGGGAGGATCCTTTGAGTCCAGGAGTTCTGGGTTGCAGTGCACTATGCTGACTGGGGGGTCCACACTAAGTTCAGCATCAATGTGGTGACCTCCCAGAAGTGGCGATGACCAGGTTGCCTAAAGAGGGTTAAGTCGACCCAGGTTGGAAATGGAGCAGGTCAAAATTCTTGTGCTGAACAGATTAATACCAATTTGATTTCAATAGTGTACAAAACTGTACTCCTATACAATTCTATTTCCTCTCTACTCCTTTGTGTTATTTTCATACAAAGTACATTTTTATGCAATCTATATTGACAGACTGCCAGTAGACAGAGATTTAAAGTTAGTGTTTTATGCAGTTGTATTCTAAATCAGATAGAAGAAACAAAAAAAAAATACAATGGAAATCTATTTATTATGTTTTTTATTTTTTCCTGTGTTCCTTTATCAGGGCTTACTTTATCTCCATGTGGGTTTACTACCCGATGTCCTTTAATTTCACTCTGAAGAACTCCCTTTATTATTTTTTATATGGCAGGTCTTAGGTTCACTTATGGGCTTCTCATTTATTTCCTTCAGAAAAGATATCCTTTAGCCATAGAAATAGTTATGAAAATTTCTGGGAATGTCTGATAAAATGATAAATAATAGTTACTCTCTGTTAAACATGTATTTCACATTCCTTGGAAACACCATAGTTCTTTTATTTTGAATCAGTTTTTAAGTTTCTACTGTTTTGAGAAACTTTAGAAACTATTATTCCATAAGAATGGTGGAAAATCTTTCCTGAATGTAGCAATAGTAATAATTAAATTACAAAAAGCACTTTGGCCTTATATTGTGAAATAAATTCTTTGTGAAATCAAATCTGGATCTGTAAATGATAGTGTTTGTTTTACAAAACTGAACAAATAATGGAAAGTTTGGATAAAGGCACAGTGCACAGTTTTTGAATAGTGAGTAGTAAAATTGACTTTGATAACTCCTTTCAAAGGGTGCTATAGATAATAAAGTAAGCCCTACAAATATTCATCTGTATATCATTTATCTACAAGTATCTGCCAGCAGATCATTCTCCAGATATAGGAGATAGAATTGAAGATGCAACTATTGGAGTTTGGAATCATCAATTTCTACCAGAAGAAAATGTTGCTTCCTTTTGAATAGTCCTGGATGTCTGGAAAAAGGAAGTAGGCATTGCCTAGAACTATGTACAGTTACCGAAGAAACTGAAACAGCCTTTGGAACATGGTAAACTTGTCCTTAGTTTACAGAAATACATTCATCTTCAATGTGTGGTAATCCCACACTGTTTCTGATCTTGTCCATCATAGACATTTGTGTTTCCTAAGCCAGAGAGGTGGGGAGTCAATTCCACTCCTTCAGGTCACTGAGGAACTGAGTGCTGTCATATACATCTGTTGGAATCATTGGGACCAAGTATGCGTAGCTCTTTCTCAAAAGTAGAACTGTGCTTGAAGCATTAGGAAGTTTTCTCGGAAACACAGTGGCTGTCTGTGAGGTCTGACCACTAATGATCTAACTTTCTGTTCAAGCAGGGTATTTTCCCTTATCCTACTGAAGAAATTCCTAAAGGGTCCTCCTGCGGAGCCTGTGGAGGATTAAGTCCTGGTCCGCACAAGGGAAGCTGGTATAAATTTGCTTTATTTCTGAACTTCAGGGAATCCATTTTAAAAACTGTCAACCAAAGCAGACTAATGGAATGATTATCATAGGCTCTTTGTGGATTCCATGCTTGCTTCTCAGGGGTTTAACTTGAGTCTTTCCTGTCCTGAGTGTGATGCACTTGAACAAGGAAGAGTACAATGATCCATTCCATTCACTGTGGTGCTTCATGTGAATCCTTTCCCAGGCTAACCCAATATGATTTTGCAGGGGAAGCCTTGTTGATAGAGGAGCAGTTTTTTCCCTCAGGACCTCTCAAATCTGGTAGTTTACCTGAGGTCTAGTTTATTTACCATTTCCACTAGGTGGAAAAACTTTTAAGCAATGTTGCAGATAGGTCCCAGAAAATCCTCTTGG
>RJWM01044768.1:0-13120 GCA_004363535.1 Dasyprocta punctata | reverse complement strand
TCCCCAGTAGTCAACTGACTGGATTGAAGAACATGGACTTTTGAAAATATTGATAAACACTACCTTCTGAAATATATAGCATCATATACTTCCACCAATGTCATGTGAGAAAGTTATTTCTTGGTACCCTGGATAAAACTCATTATTATCAAATGACTTAATCTCTGCCTATCTGCTAAATTTTTAAAAATGATATCTCATGGTTGTTTACATTAAATTGCATTTATTATGGTGAAATTGTACCTCTCTTTCACATTTTCATTTGTTTTTCCATGATTGACATATCACACAGATTGACCATTTTGCATTTGAGATGTTAGTTTTTCCCTTGGTAATTTATAAGAGCTATTATGCTAGAGATAGTCTCACTTAGCTAGCTACTTGAACTAACTTTCCTAGGTATTTTTCTGTATTTGAAAATTTCTTTATGTTATTTTTCCATACAAGTGATTAGGATTTGTGTAGGGAAACAACAGTATGACATATTTTTGTGTTTTGTTTTAATTTACTACATCAGATTATAACCAAGTGTGAAATTATCAGGTACCTAGGATTCACATTAAATATGAATAAGTCTAAAACCATACTCAGGGACAAAATAATATATACATGTGAAGACAGAAAACAAAAAGAGTAGTAAGTCTTTGGAAGAATTACTCCCATTGACACTTAAAATAGCCTTGATATTTTGAGAAATCTTCAGAAATAAATCAATAAATTGTAGTAGTGTTTAAGCCTGATGCTTACTTTTCACAAATGAAATTACTTGTAATTTTTTTAGAAAAAAATTTATTATTTCTGATAGAGGCATTTCGCAATGACATTAAAACTTTAAAATGTGGAAGAAAAAATTTTTTTGAGAATTCATGTAACTGAGATGGTAACAGTAATGCACTGAAACAAGTTTAAGCAAGGAGCTTATTTATATCCTGAGTTAATCCACAAAGGATTTAGAGGATGGACTATGAAACACAATGAACAAAATGGTAAGACATTAATAAAATATCAGGACTAGAGAAAATTAAACCAGGATAGGAAGAGTAGACCAAGGGGAAAAAAGAACACAGGTAAGTATTATAATGTCCAATGCTGTTGCTATAACTGAAACATAAATTTGTTTCTAATATCCCTAGAACTAAAAACAAAAAGGAAAATCCTGGTAGTAGCATAGGTTTCATTATATATGAGGAGAAAACAGAAAAGGAGGGCCTGAACAATGGGTCAGGCCAGAGGGAAATGGAGAGGGAACTTAGAGCTCAAACAGAACTAGCAGAAAGGAAGTTTTCACTTGAGATGTGGGATTTCAAATAAAATTTGAGAAATTGGTAAAATTATTAGGTCAAAAGAGGAGAATGGTCACTTTTGCTTGTTAAGATTATAAAAGAGAGACAATGTAAATGCACAGATTCAAAGAGGTATGTGTTTTGATTCAATAGGTAGAATCTGCTTATTTTGCAAGATTTGCATTTCCTAAAGGAAATCTTGGATTGACTGAACTATAACGCTAAATAAAACATCGCAGCATGTAAAGTCTCGTCTCCGTGGACGTGCCTTCACTTTGGTTGATCTTTCCCACGAAGACTTTTAGGAGCTAATGATGTAAGGCCTGATCCTCCAGACCAAGAAGGCCCTGTGGAAACTCCCTGCCCATTCTTTTTCATGATACCTATTTCGTTTTCTTTATTGCGATTACGACTGTTTGAAATTTTCTTAAGATGTTGATTGTCTCCTGAATAATGCACATTTAATGAAGGCAGAGATTTAAACAGCTATTTGTTGGCAAACTAGGGGCTCTGAGGGTCTGCACTATAAATCCAAGGAGATAATTTTAGGAAAGGAAAGGAAGCGAGGTCAGAACTCAGCACAGGAAGGGAACCTGTCATGCCCCCTGTCAAGTACATATCACAACAATGTTATTATGATAGCAGCCTCCTGTAGATGCAATATAATAGATTTTAAAGCTGTGCATTCTTTTGCCATCTACTTAGACTCTCTGATGTTGCTCAAGACTTATTTAATGAAACTCAGATCAGTGAACTGTATTGTGCATGCTGGAGGAAGCTGTCTACCCTAAAGCACACTTTCTTTGCTTCTCATATTTCTGAGAACTTATAGCCAGAAAGGAAAGATAAGTGTGACACATGTTGAAAACTGCAACATGTAGAAGAGGCAGCACATAAACCCGGTGCTTAGCAGTAGGAAACGAACAAAGCAAACCTATAACCATAGGTAACTTGGAAATTATAGAATCGATCTCAGTCCATGGGGCCAGAATCTTTCAGATCACTGAATTTACTCAGCTATGTAAGAATATCTTCTATGAAGTCAGAATTCACAAGTTTTGACATTCTGCGTGCAGAAGGACTTTTATACAGTCTGGGAGCCGGGGTTGCACCTGCAGTTCCTAGCTGTAAATTAAAGTGGACTCCGCAGTGCAGAGCCACCGAGCCCCCATAGCTCCTCACTGTGTGGGGTCTTGCTGTGTGATTCTGGATGTAGGAAGAGGACACAGACCCTGGCAGCTGTGGTTGTTAGTGGTCCTCATGGATTTGGTAGCCACCGTCCCACTGCCTAATGGCCACTTTATTGCCTGACATCCCATTCTCAGCAAGAAGTAGGCTGGCTTTAGCCCTTTCTGCTCTCCTGCCTGGGTAGCAGTCAGGCTCTGGACCATAGACTGTGTAGATAACATGCAAATTAAACAGGATGTTCCAGCATGAACACTCATCCCTGAAACATTTCCTTCCTACCTGGACATTCCAAAGGGGACCTCTGACCTTGTGCTACAGGTTAAAGGAGTAGTAGAACAATGCATCATGAAAAATTAATCTTTCTCTGACACTGGCAATTCTGCCTAGGATGCTTGTGCATGTATGAATGGAAATGAATTATCTGTGTTTTCCAACCTGAAGTCAGAAAACTTGAACTGCTACAGAATTCTGTGTACAAACAATCTATTGATTATTTGTCTTACTTTAGTACCATAATGAAATGCAAAAGCTTGCCACTTTGAATAGTTTACTCATTCTTACTTGTCTTTATAATTGCTCCAGTATGAGATATATTAAATACACCAGTTTAAATTATGCAAAAGAATATAGTCTAAAAGTATTAAAGATTTTAATTCTTGTATTTTTGAAAAGATTAAAAAACTATCAATCTTGATGGGTATTTCACTGGTCTAGCTAAATCCAGTGAATGTGAAAAAATATAGAAGATGGCTATTTTGCAGAGACTACATTTGTAACTCACAGCAAGAGAAAAGAAAGGGCAGCATATCATGCAAGACAGGCTGGCCTGGCTGCTCCTTGATGAATGGGGGGAAAAGATAGAGCAAGTACCTAGGACTGTTCACAGCTCACACAAAGTAACTGTAGCAGCCCTTCTCCAAGAATATTGTCATGCATTTTGTGGGAAAACATATCTCTTCCAGCATAAAATATTCACTAATGCACATTTAAACATAATAGAAATTTACACTAAGCAATTATGTCATTTAGTGTACAAAAATGATTAAATAAATTATAGTACATTCATCGGTTATGACATTCAGTCATCACCTGATATATATAGAAAAAATGTAATTATATAGAAAAATGTTGTGCTACAATGTAAAGCAGTATGTGCTAAATGATTGAAATATATATAGCTATAGATACACACATAGAAAGTAAAGGTGATATAAGAATTAATCTAGCTATTGTCAGCTCTTAATTTTGCTATCTTAGGAGACAGTATGGAGCATTTTGTTTTTTTCTTACTTTAAGAACAAAAAGAGAACAAACATGATACACAGAGTTTCAAAACAAAATAATAGATTAACACTGGTTAATGTATTACATATTGTTATCTTCAAAGTACTTGTTCAGATTACAAGATATAGGCATGAAAAACATGATCAAACAATCAAACAATGAAAGCACAAACTGTTCCTTTTGATGAACTAACAGATTAGTAGTATACTTACCTGTCTCGTGTACATATATATACATACACATATATATACGTGCCTATATGAATATTCACACAGTCATATAATCTTTTCTCTTCTTTGTTTTCTCCTCTTCCCTATCCCAGTTGTTCTTTCCTTTTGAGCAGTTTCTTTCCCTTTCACTTTCACAGTATCTACTGTACATTTTGGATCTTTTTTTACTCTTTTCTCTTTTTACACTAGGGAGAAAATATGACATTTACACGTGTGAGTCTGATTTATTTCACTTATGGTATGGTCTCAAGTTGCATCCATTTACCTATCAAAGCCTCAAGTTTATCCTTCTTTATATCTAAGTAATACCCTACTGTATAAAAATGCCATATCTTTTTTATCCATTCCACAGTTGATGGGCAATTGGGTTGTTTTCAAGATTTAGCTATTACAAATCATGCTGCTATAAACATGGGTACACATATATCACTGTGGCATGATGCTTTCAAATCTTCTGGGAAAGTACCCAGAAGGAGAATAGCTGTACTGAATGGGACTGCCAATTTGAAGAAATGTCACACTGATTTCCAAGTGGTTGTACGAATCTACACTCCCACCAACAGTGGAAAACTGCTCCTTTTACTCCACAACCCCACCAGCACTTGTTACTGGTTGATTTCTTGAAGATAGCCATTCTTTCTGGAGTGAGATGAAATCACAGTGTTGTTTTAATTTGCATTTCTCAAATGACCAGTGATGTTGAACATTCTTCGTATATTTATTTGCCATTTGTGTTTCTTTGCCTGAGATGTGCATGTTCATCTCAGATGCCCATTTTTGGATTGGGTCTTTGAATTTGGGGGCCTGATTTTTTTCAATTCTTTATATGTTCTGGATAGAAATTCTTGGTATGAGGGACAGTTGGCTAAAATTTTTTACCATTCTGTGGATTTTCTTTTCACTCTGTTGGTGATTTCTTTTGAAGTACAAAAGTTTTTTAATAAGACATGATCCTAGCTATTGATTCTTCAGTGTTCTTCATGTGTAGTCTGCATTTTGTTCATGAACTCTTTGCCTGCCCCTATGTCTTCAATGTTTGTACCTACCTTGTCTTCCAGTAGATTTTTTTCTTTTTTCTTTTATTTATTTACTAATAAAGAATAAAAACAATAATAAAGAATTTCACAATAAAATAATAGAGTATTAACACTGGTTAATGTATTGCATATTGTTACTTTCAAAGTAGTTGTTTAGATTACAAGATATAGGTATGAATATAAATGATCAAACAATTGAACAATGAAAACACAAACTGTTATTTTGATGAACTAACAGAGATTAGTGATATAGTTATCTATCATACATATATATGAACAATTCAAAGTTATTTGATTACCTGCATTATGGACAAGAATTAATGTGTCCCCATGTTCCACATTTTCGGTGTTCATCTTATTCATTCTTGATCTATACTAAGAAATTTTATTTGTACTTTTCTGATGATGTTGAATATCTGAAAAGGAGGGTTGCTCATGCTGAAAATGTATGCTTTTCATCATTCTTTTTACTATTGTACTTAAAATCTCCAGTAAAATGCTGAATGGAAATTGCAGTGGCAGGACTGGCTCACAATCATAGGGAGTCTTACAGTCCATGTGGGCTCCTGTTAATAAACATACGTGAACTTGGTGGTTTAACAACAAACATTTCTCTCTCCAAGGTCTGAATGCTAGAAGGTCCATGAAAGTCCTGGCAGATCTAAATTCTTCCTGGCTTTAAAGCAGCTATCTTCTTTAATCCTTACAAGATGGAGAACAGCTATCCTGTCTCTCCTACACTTTTAATAGGGAATTACTCCCAGTAGAAGAGAACCTTCATGAATTGATCTAATTATCTTTCAAAGACAAGCTATTCCTGTAACATCCTATTTGGGGCTAAAGTTTTCTAGTAAATTTATGTGGCACATACCTATGAAGCAAAGCAGAGGCAAAACATTCAGTTACTTGCATTCAATATGTTACCTGTAAATTTTCCCAAATCCTCTCAGTTAGATCAAGGAAGTTTTCTATTTCTACTTTTTAACATGGATGAGAGTGGAATTCTGCCAAATGATTTTTCTGTAATATTGATAGGTCCTATAACTTTCTACATATATCTGTTAAATTATGTATTTCAATTCAATTTTGGGTGTCTTCATTTTTTTTTTAATTTTTATTTTAAAGAGAATAAAACCAAGCAAAACAAGACAGAACAAAGCCAATCAAAACAAAACAGTGTAAGTGACACAGGACTTCAAAACAATAGAAAATCAAAAAAGGTTATCATAATGCCTCCTGCTGTCTTCAAAATAGGTACAGATACCTCCAGACATAGTAAAAATCAAACAAAACAACAGAATAGAACTAACAAAAACAAAACAATGAATGCATTTAAGGACTTCAAAACAAGGTAATCATAAATCCAAAATGGCTACCATAATATATATTGTTATCTTTGAAATAGCTTCCCATGCCATCAGATACAATAAAATCAAACAAAACAAAACAGAACAAAATCCAACAAAACAATGAAAATGATATAGAACTTCAAAACAAGACAATAAGGAATCAAAAATGGCTACCAGCCTCAGAAAGAGATCCACGATAGATGCTACACTGCATACAGCCATTCTCTGAACAGATGATCAGACCACTGGCTTTAGACCTGCAAAGTCAGTGAAACAGTAAAGGCTGAAAGCATTAAACTGTACTCCACCTCAATAGCCATCATTACAGCCTGAGCCCATCGCTTATGGGAGGGGGGTTGGCTCTTCTTGTTTCCCAGCCCATGCACTGGAAGGGGCTGGCATCTGGCTCTCCCTGCAGAGGCCCACACAGGGTGCCAGTTCACAGGGAGGGCTTGCTTCTTGGTGACTTCTTGCTCTCTTTCCCCACAGTCCATGAATGGTGCTGACTCACAGGAAAAGGCTGACATCTGGCTCTCCTCACAGTGGCCTGCACATAATGCTGCTTCTCAGGGAGGACTTGCTTCTTGGTGACTTCTTGCTCTCTTTCCCCACAGTCCATGAATGGTGCTGACTCACAGGAAAAGGGTGGCATCTGGCTTTTCCCCCAGTGGCCCATGCATTGCACCAATCTCTTCCAGTAGATTTAGTGTATCTGTTTTAATACTTAGATCTTTGATCCATTTTGACTTTAGTTTAGGGCATGGGGACAGACATTGGTCTACTTTTAGCCTTTGGCATGTTTAAACCTGAATGATGGATCATGACTGGTTTAAGATTCAAGAGTTGATCAAAGACACGATGTGTGTTTAAATAAAATAATTACAGTACATGACACATTGCCATTAATTGCCCACAAAACACTCTTTCTTTGAACACATTCTCCCATCATTCTTGCCACTTTCTGAAGCAGTTCCAAAAGTGCTCTTCTGTGAATGTCTCTATGAGGTATGATAAAAATACACATAGTGAATGCTGATGCAGAGAGTCAAAGGAAAAGCAGGCTTGCCAGATCATTTTGGTGTGTCCCCATCTGCCTTATTTGCCAGATCTAGCACCAAACAACTTTCAGCTCTTCTCTGAAGTCAAAAGTACAACTAAAGGTACACATTTTGCATTGATTTGGGAAACTGAGTCAGTCACAACAGCACAACTATAAACATGAAAGAGGAAAAAGAATTCAAAAATTTTTCAATTCAAATATTCGCTGTGTATTTTGATCATGCTTTGTAGTCTTGATATACTTGTAGTAGAATGGTAAAATCATGACTTAATTAGGGTTGCCAGATTTAGTACAGGATTTCAAATTAAATTTGAATCTCAAAGAGTAAGGCATAATTTTCATGTCCCAAATATTATACGGGACATGCTTACAATAAAAATTATTCATAGTTATCTAAAACTCAAATTCAATTGAACACTTGTACTCTTTGCAAAATCTGGTGTTATCCTAAACACAGATCTGGTAAATGGAATCTAGTAGAAAGTCTGCTGCAAGTATTTTCGGGAAAGCTTTTCCTTTCCAAATAGAAGGGTCACATATAACTAGTTTCACCTCTGCACAATCCCTTTAATATTAGGTGCAATGGATGGAGGTACAATTATTTTATGATAGGTGTCAGCCACCACAGCCCTTGGGTTGAGAGTCACAGACTGAAAAGGGAAAGTTGCTTGAAACCACGTCTCTGAAATTATCATTACCACTTACCTCATTTTTTTTCTTTTGCAACAAAAATAACTACTATTTAAACTACTAAAAGTTACATTTTCTAGTAGCTTAATTTTAATATCATTTTATAAGCTATATATTGCTTGGAAGTTGTATCATGATTGCTTTACTTATAAGGATATTAAATACAGTCTATGATTGTTTCAGCAATTACATTGTAAGAACTGGATTTATACTCAGGAAGCCCTGATTTACTTACTTTACCACTTCTTCAGCTACCTCCCAATTGTATTCCAGGATGGTAGAAATTATAGAAACTTGAAAGAATTACTAGCGCAGCTTTAAGTTGTTCAAAAACTCATCACCCCAGAGAGGAGGATGTAATGATTCCTGTGTGGAGGTAAAGGATAAGCACAAAGAGAATTTATAATGAGCCTTCCTGTCTCCATTCAGAGAGTTAGCGTAGCCCTTCGACAGGAAATAAAACATGGTTGCTGATAATTTTCTAATTCAGTATATTCGAATTTATAAGCAATGAAAGTCCCTCTTAGGCTCTGGGTGCAGACCCTTAGTCATGATTTTTGGGATTGTGTTTATCTCATCTTTTCCAGTGTCATCTTACAATTTTAATAGAAAGACACAATAGACAGTCTTAGGACCTACTAATAATGCTGTCTAAACGTTCACAAACATATTCTTGAAAAACTTGCCACAGTTGTCTTCTGGTTATTACTTGGTGTTGATAAATTCTGCACCCACCTTTTACTCACAGAAAACTCCTAGGAACTGGGGTATTTTTCCATTTCCATGCTGCAGGCTTTGTATCTTATTGTGGGTTAAAGAAAAGAAAAAGGACAGCCAGTGAGCTTCAATTCTAAACAGTAAGTTTCTAAAAACAAAAAACAAAACAACAAAAAAAGTTCTAAGCACTAATTGGCTAAGTATTTTACATATTGTATTCAAACTCCACTTTAAATTTATGTTCAAATGGTATGGAAGGCTTCATCTGCTCGGAGCAGTATAAGAAAAGTGCCATAATTTGGGTGTTTATAGATATCAGAAATTCATCTCTCATAATCCTGAAGACTGTGAAGCTGAGATCAAACCACCAGCAGATCTGGCATCAGATGAGGACTTACTTTCTAGTCCAAAAATGGCACCTTCTCTCTGTGTCCTCCCAGAGTGATGCCAGAGGTCTCTCAGCCTTCCTTATAAAGACAAGAATCCCATCATGACGACCCCATTCCCGTTACCTGACCACCAGCCTGAGGCCCCACCTAACGCCACCCTGAGTACCCACACACGGATTTCAGTCAGAACACCAACCACTCTAGAGACTGACATCTTTAGTAACGGCAAATCCACAAATCAATACTCACGTTACATTGGTTACCTAAACCATTAGTTTCTAAATAAAGCAGACAATTGATGGGCCACATATTTGGTTATTCAAAGCGATATATAGATTTTCAATGCCTATGAATTAAAAATACAATGTTTGCAGTGAAGGGGCTCAAATTTTCTTTGTTACAGATCTATATATGGCATAAAATACAAGCTACGTGTGTTGGGCTGAGAAGTATCCCCCTAAGGAATCTGGTCCTGACTCCTGGGGCCTGTGGATATCAACCCATGTAACAACAGGGACTTGGCAGACAGGGCCAAGAGGAAGCCCTTGAGATAGCCAATAGCCTGATTACCCCGGAAACCTGAGGAAATCCCGAGGAACCTCTTAACACGAGGGATAAAAAGGCCAGGAGGGGACCCGAAGCCGAGAGCAGAGACTGAGTGGAGAAGCGGTCCTTCTGCCTCTGTGGGTGCAGGGGCCCTGGGTCAGGCAGCTCGGAAAGCTGGAGAAAGCAGAGCGACTGCTCTCCCCTGAGGTCCCCAGCAGGAGCGAAAGGGACCGCGCTGACCTCACAGCTGCTCTCCGGCAAACCCGTTTCAGACTCCACCTCCAGAGCTGCCTGATGATAAACGCGTGTCATTGGAAACTATTAAGTGAGTGACAATCTGTTACAGCAGTAGCAGAAAGCTGATATATTAGGTGAAAATTGTTTCCATTACATTAAAATGTTCCAGGCCAAAAAAAAAAATGTTTGCTGAGGCACAGAAAGCATATGTGGTAGAAATGAATGACAGGGTGAATACAGACAGGATCTGCAAGTGGGAATTAGCCTCGGACATTCATCTCACCCACACTGCAGACCTGGGGGAAATAAAACGGTAGGGGACTAAACCGCAGCATTATGAGCAAAACCATCGGTTGCAATGCTAATAACACAATGTTTTAAAAAACATACTTCTCCCCAACAAACATCTTGTCATTTTTCAATTCCAAGTTCCATTTTTTTTAGTATACTTAGGTATATAGAGCAATACAACTCTTCAGAAATTAGGATTTTTTTCCCTTGGAATAAATTTTGAAGTTATTGTCCTCTTATAAGTAATATGTTCTGGTCTGAAAAAATATATATATATAATATATATATATATATATATATATATATATATATATATATTAAATGTGCTTAGTCAATCTTGAATCTGCTGTTAATTTGGTTAATATCATACTCATTGTTTTTATGAAGACTTTGCACTAACTCTCTCTCGGTAGTCAGTATTATATCTCTCTCTCTCCCTCTCTCTCTCTTTCCCTCTCTACTGGGTTATTAACCCTGGTGACTTTTTATTTAGAGACAGAGTTTCACTAAATCACCACGTAGTCCAGACTGGGCACGAACTCGCAGTCCCCTTACCTCAGCCTCCCTGAGTGCGGAGATTAAGGCCGGCGCCACAACACCCAGCTACACTCGTTTCACTTAGAAAGTCTTCAGTGACATTTCGTGTTGTCAATTTACTTTATTTATCAGACATTTTTAAACCGTTTGCTATATTATTACATATAAGTCCAATAAAAAATGTAGAAGAATCATGCCTATAGTCTTTGTTACAATCAACTCTAAAAGTTATCTTGGGACTTTTCCCAATATTTTCTAAATAACTTTCAAATCATAGCTTTCTGTCACATAATTCACCATCAAAGGGCAATGCCAAATTCAAATTTCAAAAGTATACCATACCATCATCAACATCTTGACTGTCAAACACATACTGGCCATCTTATGATTTTCTTTCTTTTTTGTAGCATTCAGGGTATAGAAATTCTCTAATGTATTCAGTGTGCTTTAACAACATTAAAATTTTAATGTTTTTCTCTTAAAGATAGTTTTTATTTGTAGATTTACCTCTGTATTCTATGATATGAAAAAGGATGACTTTATAGTGTTACTATCATTTTACCTTTACAAAACTCCAGTATTTGTTTGGATTTGGTCATAAACAAGATAGAAAATGTTCATTTCACTAGAGAAAATGGGAATCTTAGACACTTTACAGTTGTTTCTATTGCTACAATTTATATATCTGAAGAAAACAAGAGTTCTTTTGCTGTAACATTTTTATGAAGATAATTGAAATGACAGGTTGTGAAATCAAAATGATATAAAAATGTGAATGGATAGGAAGTTTTACACTACTGATAATTTTGGAAACAGACAGAATTTGCTGTTGGAATGATGTAAGATGGATTTTCTTCAGCTTGCACCTTCAGAACAGGAGTTAATGCACTAAATGAACTATTTTGCATCCTCTCTGCTTTTACATAGATGGTATTTCGTGTGTTAACTTTGAGAAGAAGTTTGACTTTGAAAAGAATGTCTGATCAAGGTATTGCAAGATACAATTTAAGACAAAATCCACAAATCTGAATCATCTTCAGCATCTCAAATTTGCAAAAGAGAAACTTTATCAAAGTTTTTTATCTCATTTCCTTCTGCAAACATTGTCTTGGTTGCATTCTTCATTGCTGAGACAATATTCAACACCCACAATATTAAAGAAGGAAAAGTTTATTTTAGCTCAGAGTTCATACAGTTTTCAGTGTATCGGGCTGTTTCCAAGGTCTGGTGACATGGCAAAGAGGCACGGCAGTGAGAAAGCAGCTCATGGATGGCAGCAAGAAGCAGAGAGAGAGAGACAGAGAGACAGAGACAGAGACAGAAAGAGACAGAGACAGAGAGAGAAAGACAGAGAGAGAGAGAGAGACAGAGACAGAGACAGAGACAGAGAGAGAAAGAGAGAGAGAGAGAGATCAAGGCTGGGGGTGAGAAATAATCTTTTCAGGCCACGCCCGAAGTAACCCACCTCTTCCCACCAGCCTTCACCTCCCAGCATCACATTTAGCCATAAACTCATCCCTGAACTAATTCACTCAGGAGTATAATGCACCAATGATCGAGTCACAACCCCAAGAGCCCCACCTCTGAACACATGAGGATTTGGGAGGACATGTAGATACAAACCATAGCAGTTTTCAAATTTATCAGCATCATATGTATCACCCACTCTAAAAAAAGTGGAAAGTTATTTTCTTGTCTAATTTTTTAAAAATTAAAATTAATGTGAGTTTCCTCAATTTTCCAATTCCATAGTGTAGCTCACATCTTCTTATCATCTGCTTAATACTTCTCTATGATCAGTCCCTACCTAGCACCTGACCCCTTGCACCCCAGAAAAATCTGGCCACTTTTACTACCTCAGTTTCCCCTCATACTAGGTGGTTTTAGGGTTTGAGAGTCTTTTGGCCAGTAGGTCATTCTATCCTAGAGATTCCCTAAGTTTTATTTTTGTTAGAGAATTATTTGCAAAATTTTACTTGCCTCTGAACATGATGCTTGCTTCCTGGAGAAACTAAAACTAGACAATAGAATGAGGATGTACAAGGGAGCAGAGGTGAAATGAGTAAAATATTAATTGTATTTGTGTGTGTGTGTGAGAGAGAGACAGACAGACAGAGACAGAGACAGAGAGACAGAAAGAGACAGAGAGAGACAGAGACAGAGAGAGAGACAGAGAGAGACAGAGACCGACAGAGAGAGATTTGCCTCAAGGTGAGATCTAAGGGCCACGTAGCATTCCTTCTTTGTTTGGAAATTTACCCCTCTATTCTAAAATCAGATGG
>RJWM01044767.1:0-13122 GCA_004363535.1 Dasyprocta punctata | reverse complement strand
GCCACCCTACTTTGGAGTTATGTGACTATGGATTGAGACTTCTACAAACTATGACCTAAAATAAACCTTAAACTTGTAGATGTTGGGTGTTTTGTCTCAGTGACAAGAAAGTAAATAAGACAGACATAAATGTAAAAGCTAAGTTTGTAAAACTTCTATAAAAATCCATGGTGGAAAATCTTTGCAAACCTTGGGATGAGTAAAGATTTCTAAAGTAGGGCACATGCACACACACACACACACACACAAGAATGTAAAAGAAAGATAGGATAAAATGTATTTTACCAGAATTTTAAAACTTCTGAAAGACACCACCAAGAAAAGACAATTCATAAATAGGAAAGATAACCTCACCATATGTTTCATGTGTGTGCACATATTCCAGACTATCAGAAGAACTCTGATGACTCAACAGACATTTCACAAAAGAGGATCTACGAACAGTCAACAAGTATGCAAAGAGATACACACCACCAAAGGTCATCAGGGAAAGGCAAATTAAAACTGTAATGAGATAAAGAAGTTGCTGTGAACCCATCAGAGTAACCAAAGTAAAACTGGAGACAGGGCCAGAGTCTGCGGACAAGGAGTAGTTCATCCACTGCTGGTGTGAGTGCAAAGCAGTATGTCACTTCACAAAGCAGTTTTATAGTTTCTTAATAGAGTGAAGTGCCAGCCATCAAGTCCATTCCCTCAGCGCATTCTGCCACAAAAGATAGGACAGGATGGGCTGTCCAGGCCATACTGCTACTTTTTAGTGGACACTGAGAACTGGAGAACTTTGTACCCTACGTAGCTGACACCACCCCAGAGCTCACCCTCTCTCAGGGTGCCAAGCCAAGAAACCCATACCATCCCAGTTGACCCAGTCACGAAGGATTTCATCCAGGTAATCTAGTTTTTAGGGTGTAGGAGATGTGAGAACCAAATGAGACTGAGAGGCAATGCGAAGCTAATGATATCAGGAAGGCCTGTGGGTCCTGAAGTACAAGCAGAACCAGAAGAGAGTGTCTCAGAGGTGGGCACTTCCCAGAGCAGAGAAGATCCTGTCAGGGAGGAACTCTCAGGTTTGAGGGATGTCAGCTATGGCCAGAGTCACGGAGTCCATACAGGGCTAACAGAGCCCATGGTGACAGGCTGTACAGTGCAGTATGACTGGGCTGCTAACTCTGCAGGCTGAGGAGATTCCCTAACTGTTTCCTCCTTGGTGGGGCCCTGCTCACTACATTTAGAGGTGGGTGGAGCTGTGTGAGTGCTCTGGGCTCCAAGGGCGCTCACTTGGGGTGACCCCAGAGTCCATGGTGGGTCTTGTGCATTCTAATGACATCTGTCAGGATAGACACCTATTCTTAGTTTGGAATTTTGCTGTGAAAATGGAAGAGCCAGTTCTCTGGAGATGTCACAGAATTGTGGCACTTAAATGCTTTAAACCATTATGTTGTGGGATATCATGGTCTTGGCAGCTTGTGAGTGACCATCCTATTGGTGTGTGCAGGCCTTGGCTTCCAGCCCTTCCCCCATCTGCTGGACACAGAGTCCATTTCTGTAACCCCATGTTCTGAGTAGCACGAGTGGTTTCACTCCAACTAACTCACACTGCCCTCAGGCACATTTTTATTCTTCATCTCACTGGTTCCTAACCTAATAAAAAGTTTCGCATGAATATTTTACCCTGCTCATTGAATTTATTTTATTACTGCAGGAAAGAAAAATTAGGAAAAAGTAAGTTCACTGCTGGTAGGTGTCATACTACAGTTTATGTGCAGAGGATATTGGTTTTTGATGTCTTTTGTGTGGTGTGAAAATCAAATGTTGCATCCTGGAAATTAACTGCAGGGGACTAAACTTGGGCATTTGAATGACTTTTATAAATAAACTTTCCTACTTCTGAAGAGTGCTTAATCAGTGGCAGACACACATGCCAACATCTCTGGATCTGTTCAGCTCTGACTCCTTCCCCACCTTTACATCCCAGGCCATTCCTCTCTGGCTGGATGTGATGCAGTGGCCAACACTGTGGTGCACTAAGGGGTTTAACCTTGAACAGTTGACATCCTGTGGATATCTGGTCCAGCATCGATACCATTGTCTTTGTTAGAAAAAGGTAGCGGGGTCATGGTGGTCTGGGAAGAAGGAGGAAGTTTCTGAAGGACTCCTCCAAGGCTCAGCCACACTTAGGATGCTGCTTCCCCTAAGGCAGTCTCTAGCTCCAAGTGCTTCAGGAAGATCCTGGTGGCTGAGTAGGGACTCTGGCGAGGGTTCCCTTGCTCAAGGAGGCCACAAGTTGGGTGATGGCCTCACGAGAAGGATGGGAGGTCACAGTTAACAGTCACAATGTTGTATGAGTACAACTGCAGAGGGTGTCAGGTGTTTTTGGAAGTTTCTTTAGGCAGACTTTGAGGAAAGGAGGAAGGAAGGCAGAGGAAGGGAGAGAAGGGGAAGGAGCTGGTCCTGCCTTCATACACTCAGATGTACCCAAAAGCTTGACCACCACAGCAGGTCAGGGGAAATGGAACAAATGGGTAGGGAACATGTTTTTTGTCCCCAAATGTAATGTAACTCCCATACATGCAGAAGGAAGCATGGGGTTTAATATGACATCCCTCAACACACTGGGGAAGATTCAGCCTTGCTGTCCTCAGAGAAATACTTTCCTGGGATGTACCAGAGGCCATGGGAGTTCAGAATGTGTCATCTGTGACAGAGATTACAGAGAAACTTCTGCCCAGAAGTCTTCAAGAGGCAGGACAATTTCATCCCCAGAGTGGTTTTCTCTTTCTGAGAAGTGACAGTGTTGTCCAAACCTTCGATTGTGCTGTGTAAAACACCTCTGGCAGCTTTGGCCAACTGAATATTCCCAGTCAAGCCCAGATGCACAAGCTCCTTCCTTCCCCTCAGTGGGAGACAAGGGGAAGGTACATCCCCCAGGGAGCAGGCTACTGGACTTAGATGGCACCTGGCGGGTCTTGGGAGACAGTCACCCATGCAGCTAGATATTGAGAAAGATGGTGGGTCCAGCAAGGCTCAGCACGACACTAAGGATTCAGGGGATATGAGAGCTCAGTTTTGGTCTGCTTTTCAGCTGGGAGTTTCACCTGGATACAGGTGAGAGTGCTTAGAATGGAATGGAATTGTCACCACTATGCATCCATCTTTGTTATCTGGAAAGTACTAGATGGTCCTGGGGCCTAACTGTTGTGTAGAGTGGGCAGTAGGACCCTGAAACAAGGTCAGCAGAGCTAAGTCTCATTGGTCTGAACCCTGTTGCATGGTGGACAGTATGGGTCACCAGGGGCAGAGAAAAGAACAGGCAAACTCCAGGAACATGGGCTGGAGCCATTCTTAGTGACAGATGCTGCCAGGAGGATGTTGTTGATTCAGTGCCCCATGTGGCTCCCCAGGAGCATATGCCTCTGTCCCTGTTTCACAGATGGCTCCTGGGGGTTGTAAGAGAATGTACATTTGCCTCGTTCCCTGAATGCCCGTAGCCCAATTCCTGCTTATTCATCCATTTTCCTGTTGGTGGGAAATGGGTGCTACTTCACTGAAAGAATGCACATCTCATTTAGAAACTTGTATTCATGGTGAATCAAGTTAATTCTGCAGCAAAAGAGATGGAAACACATAGGTAATCATTTGCTGGAGTTGTTCCTCTATAGGAGTAAAAGATTTCTTGGGCAAAAGATTTCTTTAACATGCTCACTGCTTATTTTGGGGGACAGAGAGAGAGAGAGAGAGAGAGAGAGAGACAGAGAGAGAGAGACAGAGAGAGAGAGAGAGAGAAGGAGAGAGATTAAGTAGAAACAAAACCAAGATATAAGCAAAAATGATAAAATATTTCCAGGACATAAAGGTCTTCCAAGTGTTGAGGAGCATTCCACTCAAGCTTGTGAGTCTGGAAGGTTTGGATTCTGCAGTGAGAACCCAGACAGACCTCATAGAGGGCCTCGGTGGAACTGAGCATGTATTAGCTATTTAGAAAGAACAATTAATACTCACATGACTAGATCAATTTTACGTGTCTATATCTGTTAATGTAAATAACCATTTTGAAGATAATGATACTCAATATTGCAACTATTGTCGTTTCTTTTTTTTTTTTTTTTTTTTTTTGCGGCACCAGGAATTGAACTCACAACCTCGCACCTGCCAGGGCAGGCGCTTAAGCCACTGAGCCAACCTCCCGGCCCTAGTCATTGTCAAGTTTCTATCATCCTGTTTTGTAAACCTGTAATGTTATTGTGCATTTACTCTAGTCATTTGTTTGTCTCTTTTGCTTTTTGTCTTTCTTATATGTGTCTTTTTTCTTTCTCTTAAAAAAAATTTAGACTAGTGTGTACTGCCTATAAGAGTTGGACTTGTAAAAAAAAAAAACTAAAAGTATTTGTCAGTGAAAAAGTTCTCCAATTCCAGCAGCTGGGCTAGAATATGAGTTTCTGTGTGTTTTGAACATTCATTACTCTTTCTACCTTTAATTCCTGACATTCTGCCTCTGCCCCTGGAAAGGAAATTATTAGTAAGAGGAAAGTTTAAAGGAACCATTAATGGAAACATCTACAGAATATTTAGATTTGTTTTTCATTACTTCACTTGAGTTAAACGAGGCAGGAAAACCAAAAATTTAAGTATCCTGGCCTTACCGATTCTGTGTCTTATGTCACTAGCAGTTAGATCTTTGTATGATGCATAGTGAGATGTTGGTGGGGGCCCCTGCTGCAGGACCCAGGCCCACAGAACTTGGTGGTGGCAGCTGCCCGAGCACACTGGATCCTGGGCCTCCTTGCTAGCTGGGCCTCCATTTTCCTGTGCTGGGGACATGATCAGATGCAGGCTCCTGGTCTTGTCTTATGATGAAGATGTCCTGACAAAGGTTCCTCTGTAAGCCAGAAAAAGAAACATGGCCTGTCAGCTTCTGACAAGGGAGAACTTGGAGAGGTATAAATATATAATTTAGTAAAGTTTTATGACTGATTTTTATTGAACCTTTTCCTTAGATTTTTGAAGGAAGATTTTGTCATTAGTGGCAGCAATGGTGGAGCAGGAAGAGAAAAAACAACCTCTGTCCTGTCTATAAAAGTACAAGCGATTTAGGTAAAAATAGCCTGAGTGCATCTCTTAGTGACCTAGAAATCTCTCCACACGTTTCCCTGGCAAGAAGACTCCTGGTGCTTGACTGCAAGCTACAGGCTTCTTTGCCTCTGCCTGCCAGGTGGCCCTCTGGTAGGGACTCAGTCTGGAGAACGACTACCAGATGGGGACAAATGAGCACCCCAGGCCTCTTCCTCACAATGGCAGTTTTTCACAGAGCTTCTGGGGCGCTCTGTGTTTGGATCCCAGATCTGCCATCACGGAAGGCGGGTGGGCAAGAAGCTGGTAGAGGAAGGCCCCCTCTGGTTTCTTTCCAGTTCAGAAGTGAGTCATCACAATGGAGGCCACAGCGGGACCCACAGTTCTCACAGGCCGTTCCTTTGAGGCAGACCGTGCCACGTGTACAGGGTGGGTCAGGCCAAGTACAGTATGTGGCCTTTCCAATGTTGTCTCCTGCTTTCTACCCAGAGATGTGTATCCTGCACTAGACTGAGGAGAGTAGCGTGCCTTGGACATTTAAAATTGAAAGTTATGTTTATTGTTGAAGATGCCTGAACTTGTCCCGATTTCTGTTTGTTGCGAACTTGAATCTGTCTCTCCAGGCAATTTCTGAGGTCCAATTGAGCCCCAGGCTCTGATTTGCACCTCTCAAGTTCTCTAATGACAGCACAACTTGTAAATGCATGAATGTGCAAAGGTGTGACCACCATGGGAGTTTTGTTACTGAGTGAACAGGGGAGGTTTGGGAGATCTGCATTCCCTGGATTGTAGATATCTTAGGGCATAGAGGCAGTGGCCATACCTCTGGGAAGAGCGCCGAGCTTGGACTCAGGAGTGCTGGCTATGTATCCAGGAGATATAAAAGAATGTATGGTCCGAGGGGGGGGCAGCTCCAGATAAAACCATCAGTGGGAGTCGGAGGCAGCAATGGCAGAGAGTGAGTTTTCCATCTGCCCCTACAGTGTGCTGGGCTGTTTCTGGGACATCCCCAGCCCGCACAAATCACCCACCCCCACTCTCTAAGAAGGTCACTGTACGTGGCACCATGCAGACAGACAGGAGGGAAAGAAAAGAAGAGAAAAGAGGGGAGTGAGGAGGGGAAGAACAAGAGGGGAAAGGGCAGCAAGAAATGGTCTTCTTGGACTGAATCCCTGTGTGCTAGGATGTTGGCTCAGAGAACACAGCTCCCTCCGGTGCCTATCTATAAGGCGTGTGCTGTTCACTCCCGACAGAGCCCCATCCTACTCCCTCTCCCACTGATTGCTGGGTGGGAACAGATGCCCTATGTGCAAACAGAGACAGTAAAATAAGACAAAACACAGGAATTGCTGGGGGAATAAAGGAGGAAGCGGGCAGTCTTTTGAGCTGTTCTTAGGTCTTGCAACATGAAATAGTGATTTGCTCCCATAGCTCCTGCTGCTTGGTTTTTAAACAACTGATGTTCTCATCTTGCATCATGGAGAAGAGACATAAAAGCCAGGTGTGGCCCCCGGGTACCTTAGTCCATTTCTCAGCCTCCTTGGAGACCTAAGAAGAATTCCTCTCCCACGGACAGAGCCATACCTGACCCAAGAACAATTGCCCCACAGACAAACTCAGGGGACTGGCAGGGGATCTGCTCATCCAGGACGCCCTCCTTTCCCTCCTTCGGGGCTCTCGCTGCCTGTGGTCAGGCTTCTGTTCCTTGCACTTCTTCCCCCGATGGTGAAAAATGGAAATATTTCCTGAGGAGAGACTGATATTTTTTGGTGCTGAAAACAATGGCAATAACAGGAAGAAGTAAAATTTTTTCTGTCAAAATTTGTCTTCACTGTGACAATGTGAGAATCACAGGAATTATGTTTTCATTGCTCCAAATATCCATCAAATTTCAAAGACCAGTGGGGAGCCCATCTAGCCACATGGGCATATGTAGACACCTTCCTGTATCAGCCTCTGGGGCCTTTGCTCTTGTGGCATCTGTCTGAGCCTCATAGGAGGCAGAGGTGGTGACGGTGATGTGATGATGGCAATGGTGGTGGTGCCAGAGTGATGAAGGTGGTGGCAGTGATGGCAGTACACTTGTGGTGGCCACGTGCAGGCTGGCTGCCAGCTTGTAACACAGCAGTGCTGAAGGACCAAGCTGCCTTTGGGAAGCACAGCCGAGAGAGGAAGATCACAAGCCCCTTCAGATGAGGCATTGGCAGCGGTTCTGCCCCCTCCAGGTGGTGAGGACCATGGTTATGTCTTGTATTTTTGGACCTCATAGTGGAAACTGAGGAAGGGCCATGCATCAGTGTTGCTCAGAAAGTTGATCAGAGGAAGACAGTATTCTGTGGTTAGCAGGGGCTCCAAAAAGGCTCCTGACCAACTTAGCAAATAAGGTAGCAGTGGGAGAGAGGGATTCTTAGTCTGGTTCTTCCAGCACTGAGCCTCTACAAGCGCAATCCTTTGGGATAAAACTTTTATTCTGCAGGCTGAGGAAGGCCCAGGTAGCTGATCTGAGTGTCTCATGCTTTGTCCTAGGACTGTCATTGCTTGGCCTTTGGGGTGAGGAGATGGTGAGATTGCTCAGGAAAAACTGGCCTGTGGGCAAGTCTGGTAAAACTAATGGAGGTGTCGTTAGGTCACTCTCCTACTCAGGAACTGAGCAGTGAAGGTGGTTGACATTATGGAGTCCCCTTCCAGGACTGAGGACCCCACAAAGCACCTAGAGAAGTACTAGGTAGAGGCATGCTGCAGCCATGGGCAAGGGCTTGTGGTCTAGCAGGCCCACACTGCAGTCTTGTGAGGACCCATCTCATTTTCCAGCAGTGGCCATGCTGCAGGGCTGTGTGGCCCCCTCTCTAAAGGGACAACTGCAACACATCACCTGCTATGCTTCCATTTGGGAAAATCACAGATCCTTGGGTAAGGTGTGTCCTATAAACTGGGCATGGTGGTGCACACCTTTAATCTCAGCACTCGGGAGGCAGAGGTAGGAAGAGTGTTGTGAGTTCGAGGCCAGCTTGGGCTACAACGTGAGTGCAAGGCCAGCCTGAGCTACGTAGCGTGACCCTGCCTCAAACACTAGGGCCGGGAGTTTGGCTCAGTGGCTTACGTGCCTGCCTGACAGGCATGAGGTTGTAAGTTCAATCCCCGGTGCCGAAAAAGAAAAAATGTGTCCTATAACAATAACTTTATGTACTGTACTATACATGGCTTAGTGGCTTTCATTGAAAAAATTCCAAAATGATTCATTGAAGCCATGACCATACATTCATATGGTACATTCTTTCCTAATATTTGAGAGATTGTTACTGTTCTATTTTATTTTATTGTAACTGATGCTAGGAGATGGGAGGGAGGTGTCCTTACTCTAGTTTCTGCATTTATGGTAGTGCTATTTGGCTGGGGTGCGGCAGGGCTGAAAGGTCTGGCTGAGTTGTGAACCAAACTTCTGTATACAGGCGGCTACACAGTGCTGCTTCCTCTTCACTAGCCTGGAAGGAAACCCCATGTGAGCAGTTCACAGTCTGCATTCCTGTGAGAAAAACAGATGAAGCACTTTGAGGCTGCAAACGTACAGGATGGCATGACAGTTGCATAATTAAGAAGGCATATTTACATGATTACTTTAATGGATGCATGAGGATTTGGGGACCACATTTGTTTCTGGAATCTCCACCTGCCACCCTCTAAGCAAAAGTGCCATTCATGTTTCTACCTCCTAGTAGAGCTGTAAAAATGTCTGTGAAGGGCTTGATGAAAAATATCTTAGGCTTTCTAGGTCACAAGATCTGGATACAATCACCCCATTCTACACTGTGGTGCCAAAGTAACTAGCAACAAAATACATGCAAACTGGTGAGTCTCTACCTGCAGCGCTGTATTTACAAGCTGCACCAAGCCTCAGGCCTCTGCATGCTCTGTGTGAAGGCTTCCAGCCCCTAATGGTACACCAGCAACCTTGCAGGAGCTCACATTTTACCTGGTTAGTCTAGGTCCCAACAAACACTGAGAACGCTGGGAAACTAACAGATCTTTAGGTTGATTTGGACCCTTTAGAGCAGTAGCTGCTTCTGGGTTCTTCTGTTGCCTTATTTTCTTAGGAGTAGTTATATTCTCCTCATGCTCTTGACTTATGCTTGTGACTCTAGGCCTGTCCCAGACCTGGTGGTCAGGATGAATAGTTGTTTGTCCTGCCAAGTTCCCCAGCACCACCTCCATCAGACCATCTCAAATCATCCTGACCCCCTTAGCTACTATACAGGTTCCATGGGAGGAATTAGGTCCTTCTGGGCTTCACATAGTCTGGGAGGACTGAGGCCTTGGGGAGCAAGAAGCTCCTGGACGGGGCCCTTCCAGGGCCTTCAGGAGGAGCAGATCTAGCGCAGAACATTTTTGTGACATTGGATAAAGTCATTGCTGCTGGCAGGACTGGACTGAGGGCACTTTCTTTTTCACATTGCTGCAAGGACTTCCTTCATGGATGTTAGTATTCCCCCTACTCTTCTGCTGAATCGTCAATAGAGTAGCCAGAGTGTGGCTAAATATTCCAGAAGTGATCATCAGTCAAAGTGTGAACCAACAGAAGTTCTTCAAAGGTCCAAAAGTGGCCCCTGTACTGTGGTGGCCCCAAGTCAAGCTATAATTTATTACTTGAGATTTCTCTCATTGGGCTTTTTCAGAATGCAGATCTAATTAGAGGTGAATCCAGAGAACCTTGGGAGACACAGGAGAGCAGAGGGGCTGTCCACTAAGGCTAGGAGTATACGGTGGCAGATGTCCTCACACCCAGGCCTCTGCCTCCTAGGGCTGGATTTGTAGCAGGGGCTCAGTGCTCATCTCATGCACCAGAAAGAGGCCAGAACTAGTGGCACATAGGGTCCTTGGGTCTGAGAGGCCTGATTAGGCTGGGCACAGGGTGGCCAGAATATGGTCTGACAGTCGCTTTCTTTTTTCTTCACTTTCAGAATCAAGGGTTATCACCATGGCACTGTCACACTGGGGATGTGGACAGGGAAAGAAAAAGCCTGCAGCTTGTCCCTCTTGGGTGGTGGAGAGACCACAGTCAGTTAAGCATGTCAGATCCTAATGCTGCTGTTCCAGTTGTAATCACCTTCACATGCGTTCAGTCCTCTGCATTGGTTTCTCTTTCCAAATGAACACTGATTAACCTCCCAGGTCCTCCTGCCACCTCCTGCTGGGTGCCTTTATTACATAGGTAGCAAACAGTTTCCTTATCCGGTCAATGTAGCCCCTGGGATCTAGACTGAGTGACTGAATGTATACCCTTATCAACCTCCTCCCTCTGGCTGCCTTACATTTTACTACATGTCATTATCTGCTCTGCTAGGTTTGACCTGTCTTTGGCTACCACATCATGAAATTCCTGTATACATAGTTAAAAAAGAAAAATGTTTTAGTTTTTAGGAACACTGTGGTTGCGACCTGGATACCTGTGCTTGTTTAGATCTGTCATTTGTGTTTTTCTTCTGCTTTTTCTGTCCCAGGATCCTCCCCAGCTTCAGTTCTTCCACTTAGGATTTCTACCCTGCCATCTTATAGTCCTTGCACCATCTACATTTCTCCTAGTTCTGACAAAAAAAGATGACTTGCAGCCAGTAATGGAATTACTGTTAAGCTAGTGTTTGTATGGCAGAAGACCCTTTCCTATGGACATGGCATGGGAGCGCTGTGCGTCTCATGCTCCTGGAAGTCTAGGAGTCCCAGCATCACTGGGAGCAAGGCTATGCATGTTAGCAGGGCCTTCTTGGCACTGTGGTAGCACTGATTCCTTCTGGTCTGCTGGGCAGCAGAAGGTTTTACACTCCTCCCAGACCACAAGTCAGCACCAAGAAGCAAGTGCTGTGGCCACCTCTCCAAACAGCCCAGGAGGCTCCATCTGGCCCAGAGCAGGGATGGCTTCAACCCCACTTGCAGGGTTGCTGCCCTTGCTAAGATGCCCTCTTTGTACAACTCAGATCTGAGCCTCTGGAATTTAGAGCAGAGGAAGAACTGTAACTGAGTCAGATTATAAGGAGGTGGGCCCCTTCATAAGAAGACAAACCAGAGAAGTGCCCGGTACAGAGGAGACCAACTGGATCTGTGAAACGACTCTGATGCCCCTTTCCCTCACAGGGTCATGCTGATTTTATTCATGGTATCTTGCTTTTATTCATCTTCAGAATTCAGGTGCTGTCTTCATTTTTGGTTCTAAATATAATCCCTGTCACAAAATATTTGGGTTTCCCAAATTATGGGGAAATAATTTGGGGTACTCATGCTGAGAGGGTTTGAGTCTGCAGTTTTACTATCTGGGACTAATATGTGACATCTTAATCATACCATTACATCTGGCTTCACAAAAGATTGGCATTTCCTTTGTGCAGTAAAATATTAGAGAATGCTTCCTATATTGTCATAACACTGAAAAACTTGGCAGTGCCTTCCAGGGGAGGCCCATGCACAGTCCTCTCTGGGTTTCTTTCTTTTCCTTCACAGACAGATGATGTGGCTTTGCCTCTGGTGGGGCTGGCAGGGGGAGAGCCTGGCTTCTGACCAGAGACCTGGGTGAGTTTTCAGGTTCAGCAAAAGGTTGCACCTGGCAGGTCACATGGGGAGCTGCAGTTAGCCTACAGACCATCCAGGGCTCCTATGCACATTCTTTGCCCCTGAGCTTCTGCTCTAAGGCCTCCTATTGTATATCTTTGGCTGAGACTTTCTTAGGCACCTCTGCTGAGACCTCCTTATAAACTTGAAACCCTGGAGACCCCACATTCTGACTCAGACTTTTCCATCTCCAAACTCTAGGTCTGTAAATCAGCTGGTGCCTTTGCTAAGAATTCCTAATGTAAGGAGCAAATATTCCCTCCTCTACTGGTCCCTGTGATGCTTGACCTTGATACATTTAGTGCTTTAAAACTGAGGTCTGACTTGTGCTAAACTAACTTTTCCTTAAACAAAGGAATGTTGGCTGGAGGAGGGTAGAAATTTCTAGAATTTCACAGGAAAGAGAGTTTTGACTTGGCTTTTGGTTTTCTCTCAAGCTCCAGATGTCAGCTGGGAAGCACTGTCACCTCCTTACTTTTAAGGTCTCTTACTTTTAAGCCATGAGGACCAGCAAGTCCCTACAAAAGCCAAGCTTCCCTCCTCAACTGACGCATGAGGCCACACAGAAGTAAATCTGTACGAACAGACCTTCCCACCAAGGTGCAGCTCTGAGGACCTGGCCTTCCCGCCCTGTACTGTGCCAACGTTTATTCTTCTTTCCCTTCCTGTGGTTCATGATGATGTGATGCAGGTGCAGCTGGGTAAGACTCGAGAACAGGAAACCCAAGACCTTCAGAGTGATGATTTTGCTGTCTACTCGAAGTCAAGCGAGTCTTTGACTTCCCACCAAAGGGAAGTATGTGACCATCCTCAGTCCCCCCATCCTCTGCCTGAATCTCCTGACCCCTGAGGTGTGGGCTCTATGGAGCCACAGGCCCCTGATATTGTCTATACACTGGGTCATTTTCCCAGTGGTGATGTGGGGTGGCTTTGAAGCAGACTGGCAGGGAAAATATGGCATTGTCCCTGCCTTTCTTTTTTTCTTTTTTCTTTCTTTCTTTTTTTTTTTTTTTTTTTACCTGGGATCGAACTCACAACTGGTGAGTTAAACCCCCGGCCCTCCCTTTCTTTTTTATTCAGGTAAAATTCATCATTTTACCCATTTAAAAAATGTATAATTTAGCCGGGCGTGGTGGCGCACGCCTTTAATCCCAGCCCTCGGGAGGCTGAGGTAGGCGGAGCGTTGTGGTTTCGAGGCCGGCTTGGGCTACAACGCGAGCACAAGGCCGGCCTGAGCTACATAGTGCGACCCTGCCTCAAAAAAACCCGGGCCGGGAGCTTGGCTCAGTGCCTTAAGCGCCTGCCCTGGCAGGCGCGAGGTTGTGAGTTCAAACCCCGGTGGCAAAAAAAAAAAAAAAAAAAAAAAAAAAAAAAATTATAATTTGAGACATCTAGTACACGTATAACACTGTACAGTTGTTAACCACCATCTAGTTCCAGAACAATTCACCACCCAGTAAA